>OY856186.1:70657542-70696368 GCA_963693315.1 Diogma glabrata | reverse complement strand
TGTGTGATGACCCAATAGGTGAATGTAAAAACATTCGTTTATTGGGTGTCACAGTTTCAAATGACCTACTCTGGAACGATCATGTAATGGCGATGGCAAAAAGCGCGTCTAGAAAACTCGGCCTCCTAAATAGATGCAAAAAATTTTTCACTCCATACCAATTGCTCCATGTTTATAAGTCCTATATTCGTCCCTGTATGGAGTACTGCTGTCAAGTTTGGGGTGCTGCCTCTGTTTCCATCTTGGCCCTCTTGGACTCTGCTCAAAAGCGAGCTATACGAATTGTGGGTGATCGAACTTTGACATCAAAACTTGATTCCCTACAACATCGTCCCACTGTTGCTGACCTCGTTGTTTTTTACAAATATCGTCATCAGCAGTGCTCAGATGAAATCAGCGGCATCATGCCTCAAACTTATTCTTACCCCCGTTCCACTCGGCAATCGGCTGCCGCAACCAGTGAAACGGTAAAGATCCCGCGCTGTCATACTGGCAGATCGCAGAGAGACTTCTTTGTCCGAACTGCGTACAAATGGAATAGTTTGCCGGAACACTTAGTCTCAGGTGGCTTCAACCCACAGATGTTTAAAAAAAGCGTTAATCTACACCTCAGAACGCCAGTTGTTGTGGGACCCAGGTCTAGACCTAGGTCTTAAAAGGTATTTATGTGTTGTTGTGACACATATTCTAAACCCTATTACACAACACATTTTATTAAAAAAAAAAAAAAATATATATATATATATATATATATATATATATATATATATATATATATATATATATATATATATATATATATATATATATATATAACGATATGAGGTATAATGGAATTTAGCGGCACTCTCACGGTCGCAATTTTCGACCTAGACCAAAATTTCTGAGCGTATTGCGGCAAACAATCTCTTGGATAAATTCGACAACTGGCCATATCCGGGTACAGGTTAAGAGTCTAGAGCCTTGAAACTGTCAAAAACAAAGCGTTATAACGGCCGTTTGGGGCAAAATATGTAAAAAAAGTTTATAAATATTAATTATTTGAACATATTTCTATCATTTTTTAAAAAGCCAGATATCTGCAATAAAAGGTTCTTTAGCTATCTGCAATAAACTGTGTGAAGTACAACGGCATTTAGCGGCACTTTCACGGTCGCATTTTTTCACTTACGCTAAAAATATTTTCTTGGTTTGTTGCGGCAAACAGTTTCCTGAATATGTTTGACAATTGGCCATATCGGGGTACAGGTTAAGTGCCTAGAGCCCAAAAACTGTATAAAATAATGTTTATTTTTAAAGTTTGTTTAATACTTCTGTTTTTAATTAGTGTTTTTTATAAAGTAATCTGATAAATCCAATTCTAATTGCACACATAACTGTCTGATCCCGAAATCTACCTATTTCTAGCGGATATACCTGCCGCTCGGACTTTTTTTTATTACAATAAGTCTTCCATAACGCAATTATGTTTGTTGAGTAAATTGATAAAGAATTTTTAATTAGAATCCACCGAAAAACTTTTCTCGGCCTATATTGCGTGATAATTAGTCAAATTTGCATTCTTAAAATAGAATCTACTAGAAATCTCTGATCATAAATTTAATGCAAACGTTGATTACGGAGAACGCCTGGGTGAAATTTGGTCAAGGTTATTTAGCTCCATTAATAAACAACGAAGTAAATTTAATTGGTAGTAAAATTAATATAAACTGCTTTGTTGTGTAACTCAATTGGATTTTGGCTTGAGTTTTTTTAAGTTACCTGTTTAGCGTTAATTATTAATAAATGCTAATATAAATAAATTCACTACCTTCAAAATTAAATAAAAAAAATAATAATTAACAAAATATAACCTTTGTGAAAGTTGGACAATGGTGATTAGCCCCATTAAAAAACACGGAAGCAAA
The DNA here is from genome assembly GCA_963693315.1 of Diogma glabrata. Classification (NCBI taxonomy): domain Eukaryota; kingdom Metazoa; phylum Arthropoda; class Insecta; order Diptera; family Cylindrotomidae; genus Diogma; species Diogma glabrata. Next base: position 70,694,461 of record OY856186.1, on the reverse strand, counting down.
TTTAATTGATAGTAAAATTATTATAAACTGATAGTGTAATTCAAAGGGATATTTGCTTGAATTTTTATTTTTAAATAAGTTACCTGTTATGTGTTAAGTTTCAATAAATTCAAAAATAAATAAAATTCAATGAATTCAAATTTGTGTGCAATTACTTACAACATAGCAAAACAAAAGTAGCGCCGGATAACGTTGAGTGGAAAATCGTTTTGTAGTGGCTTGCAAATCGAAAAGAGAAAAGGGAAACTAGGGGCTTGTTTGTTTGGTCAAAATCGAACCAAGAAAAAGGCAATCTGGCAAATTTGGAAAACGTACGAGAAAAGGGGAAAGACAAACTAATCATACACAACCTCCTGTACTGGTGTTATATGAGAATTGAAGTGGAATCAGTGCACTCTATTATGCAGGACTGAGATTGGAGGCTGGAAGAGGGGGACTGGTTACCAGATATGGGGTGAGTCATTTTTCAGTATTTTTTTTTATGTTATTTAAATATATTGCCTATACCTGAGTATGGATGTGTATGGGGGGTATGAGTGCGAGTGTGTATATGCGTGAATGGGGAGATGCCTGTGTGAGAACATGTGGTGCATGCGCGTATGAGTCAGAGGAGAAGGTGCTAGATTAAATAAGTTTCTTTCCACACAACAATGATGTTTACGGTTATCATAGGTAGCAAGGACTACCTCCATTTTTTTATTTTATTTTAGAAGTCAAACCTGTTTAATTCCGATTATTTCCATGACACCAAACCAAGATCTGCCGTTATTTGTGGATTTTAGTATTATAATTTGATTCAATATAAAAAGTGGTTTATAATAATTGATGTTGGGATTGTTGACTTTGCGCAGATAATGGTTAATAAATTTACCTTATTATTGATTGATTGTAATATTATTTGATAATGATGATGTAGGTGTTGGTTTGGACAGGCTAATCATTTGAGTGTGGAAGCGTCTATATCTCGTATGGGATATCCTACCGTGACCGGATGTTACACCACATCGACTGGAACTTGTGTTATAGGATGGACGTTGTCACCATGTACATTGGGAATGCGTTGAATTGGGTTATCATTTGATATCCCTGATGAAAGTCTGCCAGATAAGAAATCACCATCAGTGCCAGTCTTCCCCAATTTATTGGTGATTCACGCAATAACATCAAACCGATACATGACATAAACTTACTTTAATTTGTAAAATATCGCGGGTGTGGTGTTATAAAAAAATACATGGGAATTCTGTATTATTGCTCTTTTACAGATCAGCAAAGGGACCTAATATAAAAATATATTACTTTATAAACTAATAATCGGAAAAGCGATAATTGATAACAATTTGCAGTAAAACAAACAATCGATATTTTTATTAGTTCTGTTTGTGCATTCCAAACTGTAACCGCGCGGGATATTTACTTTTAGAAAACAAACAATAAGTGTTACCACTTTTCCATGAAATTATGTACGAATTTAACCTATTAAAACAATAATCGAATAAATAATTCAATCACTAACGGGAACTTTCCACCTTAATTACAAATCAATTTAAAATTATCTTACAGTTATGTTTTGTGGGGTTGGACGGGGTTGGACGTGGGGGGTTGGACTGGGTGATCGCGGTTTTTTTCACGTAAGGGGGTCGCCAGAGTCTACGCTGTTCACTTGTTTTTTTTAACATCCTCTTGTGTTATCATGCGTCACGCGTACATTACAGTATTTGTGCTGGAGCAGCAGGATTTCTTTCTAGATCCCATAGATTGCAGCTAGTTTGAGGCTATTAATACAACCTCGCTAGGTACGCGACCTGATATGCCACTTCGTTGTTATTCAACGAAGCAGCGCTTCATTACAAACCATTACCGTACCCTCAACCACAGATGGAAGGAATTTTAAGTTGGTTACTCAAATCACAGTTCATTTCCAGTCTTGATTTGAAGGATGCCATTTGATGAAACTCCATTCTTATCCATTACCATCATGAATTATCTTCGCTAGAAAAAACAACGTTTGCTGTCCCAAGTCGTCCTATGTATCATTTTGTTCACATACCATTCGGACTCAGTAACGTTGATCAAATAATGACGGTGCTTATGGGTCGTGTTTACTAATAGTTTTATCTACATTTATTTTGCACCTTCAAGTACTAGCATTTTAAGCATGCAATGAGTTCACGTCTCTTAAACTCTTTTCACTGATTTGCTAAAGTCATATAAGAAATTTCAGTGGATGGAGGAAGCTGGTGGGGGTTTTTAGGCAATCGAGAAAGCGTTAACAACAGCTCTGTTACTATAGCCAACTTTGGTTTTTCAAAACTATTCCAAGTAAAAAATAATGCCAATGACGGGACAGGATGCGTATTGACTCAAACAGGCATTTATGTTACAGAACATCCAGTGGTCTTCATTTCTAAGAAGTTGAACTCGGCACAGCGAAACTACAGTTTGGGCGAGAAGGAATGTTTGTCCGTTATTCTGAAGATTAAACAAATTAAAATTGTTACTGACAATGCATAGCTTGTTAATCTGTAAAAATAATACAAACAAATTAAGGGAAAAAATAAAAAAATTTAAACAAACAAATAAAAAAAAAATTTGATGCCTCCTACTTTGTCCTATTTTGTCTAAAAACTTTTATAACTATCGGAAATTACACTTAAAGTTTAAAAGTTTATGTGCTAATTCTTTCATCTCAATCGAACGATAGGACTTAAAGTTATAAAAGTCTGAAATAAACAGCTATTCGGGCACTCTAAGAACATTATATATACAAATTTCAAGAAAACAAGATTTTAGCAATTGGTGACAGTGGTGGGTTTATATTTTGTACAGAATATTAAAGGCAAGGCGTGAAATTTAAAAAAATTGTAAGTTCAACAAACAGTAAAAAAATTATCGGCTCTGATAAAAAAAACTTTGTCTTTTATCTTATAATCTTTACCGAACCCCAAAATAAAAATCTCCATAACTTTTTGATTCTTAAGTTGTTACTTATAGGCTCGAAAAAAGAGGAAAAAAAATTATTGCAAATCTTTTATTTCAAAATTACCTTATAATAAAATTTGATTTTAATTTAATCAAAATATCTATTTATTCTTCGAAATTATTTTTTTAACCAAATACTTTTTTGTTTTCCATTAAATTTACGGTTGAATGAAAAATAAAAAAAATAATTTTCATTTCATTTTCTTTTTTGTGGAGTAAAATTTAATTTATTTACCTAATTAGTTTGATCTTTATGAGAAATTTTATTTCAGATTCATTTTTTTTGTAGGTTATACAAATTAAAAAATAAAATAATTGAAATAATTTATAATATAATGAAAAGGTATTTTGTGGAGTTTTTGGATATCTGAATTAAGGGGTTTCTGATTGATTTTTTGTTTTTGTCTTTCTGTGTTATCTTTTTATATCCAAAAAAAACAAAGTTTTAATGAATTTCAGAAATAAAGTAAAGTTTTTGTATTATTTTTTATCAAAATGAAAAGAAAATGCTTTCAACCAGATGCATATTAAAACATATTAGAAAAGAGAAGAAAATCACAGAAAACATATATTTGAAAACCGAATAACCGGTGGTTTTTTTATGCAGCAAAACATCATTGCCATTATAAGTAGAGCTGTTGGGGCGAGGAGATATGAAAAGCCGGCGAAGAATGCTTAACGGTCGATCAGATATTATGCTATTTTATTACTTTTTCTTGTGTTACTATTTTTTGTGGACTTATGCTCTATCATACCCATTTTGTCAAACTAACCGACTAGGAATATTCACTAAGGTTATTCTCAACCGATATCAGCCGATTTTTAAGTTTATTAATTACGTTCGTGCCTCATTTTGGTAGAGATCTAACACGTGGTTGCTCACTCCCTCAGATACTGACGATAAATTTTTTAATCATTCTTGCCTGTAAAACATACTCAAACTAAATAATTATATTAGAGCGGTTATGCGGTTAGCGTCCGGTTATGGTTTGAAAATCGCATTTATTGCAGCTGCACTTCGGCAGAAAATGATAACATTAGTATTGTTAATAGTATTGTTGGGTTGTTCCTCTTTACTCTTACTGATTTCTTAAGGTTGAACAACCAAATTAGTTCTTTTGATTCTCTAAGACTGGGTGGGATTATTCTTGGGCTCAGCCCATTTATTTCTAATTTAATCCCATAAAATTGATTGATTGGATCTTGTGATAAGACCACAGGAGGGTTATATCCTAATAAAAAGCGTGGTTGCAGCCATTTTTGGTAAACTGTTGGTTATTTCATTGTCTGTAATACCGGCATAACCAGATGTATAGTACACTGTTATTTTGTTCTAGTAACTAAGCTTGTTATGTTTCTCCACACAGGCTTCAACTAGTTTGAATGTACTGTATACGTTTATTGCCCTTATGGCTACTTGAAAGTTTGACAATGATTATTTTGTCGAGTTAAAGTTCGCGCACCTTTCGATTGTGTCAATTTCGCCTTTGAAGGCTATTGGATGTGTGCCTATTGGTTCAATAAATTTGGTTCTTAGTGCAAACACCCCTGCTTGAACACCTAGCTTGGTTCTACAACTATTCGTGTACCATTTGAATACATCCTCACTCCGATGGTACGTAGTGGACTCATTGCTCCATTATGCTTTATTGCATTTACTTTACTACATTTTCTTACTCTGTACTTTTTTGAGCTCCTTGTCCATACTTGAGCTACTGGTCCATACGTGATTACTAGTCACAGGTGATTACTAGTCACACTACCACTTTAATATAGCTTGGTTTCTTTGCCTTTTCAACTTGATAGATATTTACATACCACGAGAGCTCTTGTGACTTTACTAATCACCATCTTCAAGTTGTTACAACATAAGCGCTTACTATCTAGGGTTACTCCCAAATATGTTGTTCCCAGTGCACATACAATTTCCAAACCCAAGATGCTGATAGTGCTCATGCTGATACATTTGTACACTGTTACACGTTGCTCGAACCCCCCACATCTGGGATTTTAATTTTTCGAGACAGTCTCAACTGTCTAGGATTTATTTTTATAAAACTCATGCTTTACAACAAAAATTTAAGTGAGAGATCAAAAGTTCTGAAGCATGTGTCAAACAATTTAAGACCTCTCCTCAAACTTTTTTCTTGTTATAATGACTATGTAAACCACATGCCTAGTGCATTTGATGCTCTGGTTACCTAATATGGCCAGACTTTTATTTTTCACCATACTCCACATGAGAGACGAAAAGATACCACTATGGTAGTAGCAAGGATCATTTTATAGTTCTTAACCGATATTCCACTTGGTTTCCACAATTCTAATTTTCAGCATCTCTAATGTTTTTCTGGTTAAGACCCAGTTTGACCACCGCAACATGTGAGCTGTTGTCGAAGTGCTTTTCCTTCAATGTCTAGAAAAGCTTAGATAGTGACTTCTTTGTAATATACCGACTCGCCCAGTTCTCTAGTCTACTATGTACAGCGTTTTGCATGCATTCTGACTATCCTGTAACAGACATCTTACTACAGTGAGATTTAGGTTGGGTGACTGCGTAATTGGGCAGCGGGATTCGTATGCTTAGTTGATTGTAAGGTTTATCTCTGAGACAGCTTGTTCCAGCGTGGTATAGCGTTTGACTAAAACACTTTATCTTACAAGCTGTTAGTCATTTCCAAGGTTCTCCTCAAGTAATGTTCAGATTATGTTGCTAGAGTTCCAACTAGAGGATATTCGTTCTTTCGACATTCCCCTTTCGTTCTTTCTAGTTCTAATAGAATAATTCTATGGTGAACTGTCCAACATCATTGCTTCGTATCATTAGGTCCAACACTTGTCTTTGTAACAAAAAAGGGTGTCTTCTAAACGTTGAACATACTGATATTTTTTTTTATTAAATATTATGACAAAAACTCCCCAACTGTAAGCATTGGGTCACAATCGATTATTGAAAGCCACTTCTGCATGTTGCACGATTTCCCTAGCCCCTGTACCTCTTCGGATGGTATTATTACCCCCTCTTATGCTCCCTGTTTATTTGAAGTTGTTATTGAAACCAAGGGCCTGGTGACGAAACCTGATTTTTGTGATATACATTCATCTATAAACAGTTTTTTCTTCCTGGGTCACACCAGCGACGCTACTTCGATCTCTCTTGTAACCATTTCCTCTAACGAAGCGAATGCCCTTACCATTACATTCGCTTCCTTGGACAGTGATGGTATCTAAAATACCACCTTTGAGATCTTGACAGCGCTCCTTTCCTCCGTCACCGCTGCTCTCGTTTGCCTGGTTCCGTGCACGATAACTTTACCAAACCAGTATTTGAGGCTATTCTATTTCACCGATATGGCACCTTCGAATTTTCTTTGATTTCTAAAGTTAGAATATGGCCTCTTTTATCATCCCGATTGCTAAAGAACTTTCATTCCCTAATGTTCATCCCGAAGATTTCTATTTCTTTTAGTGCCAGAAATTTCTGACTACCTAGGGCTCTTTGGAAGGCAGACGAATATTTTGTAAGGGATTGAGATATCATTTCTCATTCTTGTCACAAGTGAATGGAAACCAACTACTCCATTCAGGAGTCCTGCCACGAGCCAGTTTACCAAATGCTGGTCGTCACTGTCTGCTACAACGTATTCTGATTTGAAAGGAATACCCTTGAGCCCAGTCATTGTGACGTTGTGAGATTAGCTTTTCGTTAGTTGGTCTATCATCGCTTTTTTTACTACCCAGAATGGTCACCTTAATCGCCTGAATTGCACTCGCATTTCTGCTCCACGACCTAAGTGGTTATCTTGGTCATCTTCGCTGCATCGTCGTGTGACGTCGTGGTTTCAATAGTCCACTTCATATTTCCTAATCTGATGATTAGAACAGTCCCTTTCCGTTCCCTTAGTCCAACCTCCTAGCTAACCTATACGTGGTAAGGGTGAGTTTCTATCCCTGCTCCCAATAAGTTCTTGTGGAATGGTGTTTACCTTGGCGCTGTACTGTTCCCCGCCTCTAGAGTGTTTTTTGCTGCTGGCATGTTCTAATCATTGGCTTTACGAGGATTGTCGTTCTTACATCTGCTGCTTGTTCCTTTTCCTGTCTCAAATTTAAAAATCAATTTTGTTTAACTAGTTTGTACACGTTTCTAAAAATTTTAGAACAAAACACTTAATAAAACTGAACAAAATAATGCAATTTTTGAATTATTTTTTCCATTCTTTAAAAATTTCAACAATTACAATAAAATCCATACAATCTGTATTACCCATTTCACGCGTTAGAATTTCGGTTCCAACCCCATCCGAGTTGGAGTTTTTGCTTAAAATTTCAAAGAAAATATAATTAACATACAATAACAAAAAGTTTATTGTTACTTCGGTCTGAAAGACCTAAGTATTACATTCATGAGCTAAAAGTGAAATTCTTACCCCCACTTTTTTTTGCATTTTTCGGCGTTTTAGGACCTACTGATTCTAAAAAAGCAAAAAAAAAATGTATGTCTGCCGGCCGAAAAAAAAAATGTTTGTCCGTCCGGCCGTCACAACCGACGAAATCTAGAAAACGGCTAAAGGGTTTTGAAAAGTTTTGAATTCTAAAAATAGGTACACTCAATGGTAAGAGCCGAAAGGACGATATGCGCGATAACTGTTCCGGAAGTGTGTCAAAAAATCGTCAAGTGTGTCAAAACAAGGAAATTATGCATATTTTTGGCTTAAAAAACGTTCATATTAAGTGATAATGAGTAGGAACAAAGAATGTGGAGAAATCTGGATGGTCGGGATTGGTATGTGAGATCAAAAACTAGATTATCGCATTATAAGTTTGTTCAAAAAATTTTGTCAAGTGTGTCAAAAGAAAGATTTTTATTTATTTTTTTACCCAATTTTTTGAAAATAAATAAAATTAATTATTTGTTTGAAATGAAATTTTATTATTATTATTATTAGAATTATGGCATTATAAGTTTGTCAAAAAAATGTTGTCAAGTGTGTCAAAAGAAAGATTTTTATTTACTTTAGATTTTTGAGATCAATTAAACTCAAGTAAGTAAAGAAGTAATTGGAATTTTTTCAATTCAAAGGTATGGTTTTGAAGTTTTTTCAGAAAAAAAACTCCAATTCAGATTTTTCGTGTTTCGGATCGGATTCGAACCTACCCTCGTCAGTGCCCGGCTCGAATCCTTAGGCAGACACGCTATCGATTACGCCGTTGAGGCGATGACAATTTCAAAGTTGAAACTTCTTCATCACTTATTTATTTTACTTAAGTTGAATTTTTCCACTGTCATTAGACTCCATATTATGGAAATGTTTTTACATTATATGGGATTTTTGCATTAAATTTCTAGACAATACTTTGTGTGAATTCATAGAATGAGGAACATTTCTATTCAAATTAACATCCTAAGTCACGTTTGTATAGTCATTATTGATTGTTTCCAATCAATGTGAAATCAATGGCTGACACTTGGTCAATTTGTAGTTCTATATGTATTAACATTAGGCTACATTTAGGGAATTTAAATTTTATTTTAGATTTTTGAGATCAATTAAACTCAAGTAAGTAAAGAAGTAATTGGAATTTTTTCAATTCAAAGGTATGGTTTTGAAGTTTTTTCAGAAAAAAACTCCAATTCAGATTTTTCGTGTTTCGGATCGGATTCGAGACTACCCTCGTCAGTGCCCGGCTCGAATCCTTAGGCAGACACATTTTTATTTGCTTTTTTACCCAATTTTTTGGAAAAAAATAAAATTAATAATTTGTATGACATGAAATTTTATTATTATTATAGAGAATTGTGGCATCATAAGTTTGTCAAAAAAATAATGTCAAGTGTGTCAAAAAATGATTTCATTTATTTTTTACCCAATTTTTTGGAAAAAAAAATTCAGCTGTTTTTATGACGTAAATGTCAATTACATGAAATTGGACATGGAAATTTTTGAATTTGTTATAGTTTTTGAAATATTTTTGGAATTTTGAAAAAAGTTTGTATTTTTGATTTTGTAATAATTTTTGCAATATTTTTAGAATTATGGAAAAAGTTTTAATTTTTGATTTTGTAAGAATTTTTGGAATATTTTTAGAATTTTGAAAAATTTTAAATTTTTGATTTTATTATAATATTTTGAATTTTGAAAAAAGTTTCAATTTTTGATTTTGTAATAATTTTTGCTATTTTTTTAGAATTTTGGAAAAAGTTGAATTTTTAAGAATTTTTGGAATATTATTGTAATTTAGAAAAAATTTTAATATTTGACCTTATATTGAATTGAATTGAATTTTGAAAAAAGTTTCAATTTTTGATTTTGTAATAATTTTTGCAATATTTTTAGAATTTTGGTAAAAGTTTGAATTTTTAAGAAGTTTTGGAATATTATTGGAATGTAGAAAAAGTTTAAATATTTGATTTTATTCTAATTTTTGGAATATTTTTGGAATTTTGGAAAAAGTTTCAATTTTTGATTTTGTTATAATTTTTGAAATATTTTTAGAATTATAAAAAAATAGAATTTTGGAATTTTATATATATTTTTAGAGTTTTGAAAAAAGTTTCAATTTTTGATTTTGTAATAATTTTTGCTATTTTTTTAGAATTTTGGTAAAAGTTTGAATTTTTAAGAATTTTTGGAATATTATTGGAATGTAGAAAAAGTTTAAATATTTGATTTTATTCTAATTTTTGGAATATTTTTATAATTTTGAAAAAAGTTTCAATTTTTGATTTTGTTATAATTTTTGAAATATTTTTAGAATTTTAAAAAAATAGAATTTTGGAATTTTATATATATTTTTAGAATTTTGAACAAAGTTTCAATTTTTGATTTTGTAATAATTTTTGCTATTTTTTTAGAATTTTGGAAAAAGTTGAATTTCTAAGAATTTTTGGAATATTATTGGAATTTAGAAAAAGTTTAAATATTTGACCTTATATTGAATTGAATTGAATTTTGAAAAATGTTTCAATTTTTGATTTTGTAATAATTTTTGCTATTTTTTTAGAATTTTGGAAAAAGTTGAATTTTTAAGAATTTTTGGAATAATATAATTTAGAAAAAGTTTTGATATTTGACCTTATATTGAATTGAATTGAATTTTGAAAAAAGTTTCAATTTTTGATTTTGTAATAATTTTTGCAATATTTTTATAATTTTGGTAAAAGTTTGAATTTTTAAGAATTTTTGGAATATTATTGGAATTTAGAAAAAGTTTAAATATTTGATTTTATTCTAATTTTTGGAATATTTTTGGAATTTTGAAAAAAGTTTCAACTTTTGATTTTGTTATAATTTTTGAAATATTTTTAGAATTTTGAAAAAATAGAATTTTGGAATTTTATATATATTTTTAGAATTTTGAAAAAAGTTTCAATTTTTGATTTTGTAATAATTTTTGCTATATTTTTAGAATTTTGGAAAAAGTTGAATTTTTAAGAATTTTTGGAATATTATTGTAATTTAGAAAAAATTTTAATATTTGACCTTATATTGAATTGAATTGAATTTTGAAAAAAGTTTCAATTTTTGATTTTGTAATAATTTTTGCAATATTTTTAGAATTTTGGTAAAAGTTTGAATTTTTAAGAAGTTTTGGAATATTATTGGAATGTAGAAAAAGTTTAAATATTTGATTTTATTCTAATTTTTGGAATATTTTTGGAATTTTGGAAAAAGTTTCAATTTTTGATTTTGTTATAATTTTTGAAATATTTTTAGAATTATAAAAAAATAGAATTTTGGAATTTTATATATATTTTTAGAATTTTGAAAAAAGTTTCAGTTTTTGATTTTGTAATAATTTTTGCAATATTTTTAGAATTTTGGTAAAAGTTTGAATTTTTAAGAATTTTTGGAATATTATTGGAATGTAGAAAAAGTTTAAATATTTGATTTTATTCTAATTTTTGGAATATTTTTAGAATTTTGAAAAAAGTTTCAATTTTTGATTTTGTTATAATTTTTGAAATATTTTTAGAATTTTAAAAAAATAGAATTTTGGAATTTTATATATATTTTTAGAATTTTGAACAAAGTTTCAATTTTTGATTTTGTTATAATTTTTGAAATATTTTTAGAATTTTGAAAAAATAGAATTTTGGAATTTTATATATATTTTTAGAATTTTGAAAAAAGTTTCAATTTTTGATTTTGTAATAATTTTTGCAATATTTTTAGAATTTTGGTAAAAGTTTGAATTTTTAAGAATTTTTGGAATATTATTGGAATGTAGAAAAAGTTTAAATATTTGATTTTATTCTAATTTTTGGAATATTTTTGGAATTTTGAAAAAGTTTCAATTTTTGATTTTGTTATAATTTTTGAAATATTTTTAGAATTTTGAAAAAATAGAATTTTGGAATTTTATATATATTTTTAGAATTTTGAACAAAGTTTCAATTTTTGATTTTGTAATAATTTTTGCTATTTTTTAGAATTTTGGAAAAAGTTGAATTTTTAAGAATTTTTGGAACATTATTGGAATTTAGAAAAAGTTTAAATATTTGACCATTGAATTGGATTGAATTTTGAAAAAAGTTTCAATTTTTGATTTTGTAATAATTTTTGCTATTTTCTTAGAATTTTGGAAAAAGTTGAATTTTTAAGAATTTTTGGAATATTTTTGGAATTTCGAAAAAAGTTGATTTTATTTAATTTTTACAATATTTTTTGAATTTTGAAAGAAATTTGAATTTGTGATTTTGTAATATTTTTCGCAACGCTAAATAGAGAGGTTTTTGAGTAGTTTGCTGAGTGTATCATCTTTTCACTTAATTATGTTAATTTATGATCTGTTATAATTTTCCGGCAACGTATTGATGTTTCGTGTTAGTTTTGTAATAAATTTCTAAACAGAGATAAAAAAATACTTGTACTTTAACAAAGAGTTATGTTTGATATACATCGCTGCCCAAAACTAAAAACCATGTCCTCATAAATGTTTTCTGCTGAAAACTATATCAAAATCCTTAACCCAGACCGAAGTCTTGATATCTCAGAGCTGTGAGATTTCAGCCCCTCCATATTTCACCATTTAGTTTGTTTTCAAAAAGTTGTGTTTTTAAATTTTTTGTATTACTTCGGTCTGAAAGACCCAAGTATTACATTCATGAGCTCAAAGTAAAATTCTTACCCGCACTTTTTTTGGCATTTCTCGATGTTTTAGGACCTACGGATTCTGAAAAAGCAAAAAAAATTTATGTCTGTCTGCAGGCCGGCCGTCACAACCGACGAAATCTAGAAAACCGCTGAACGGATTTTAAAAATTTTCTTTTCTAAAAATAGGTTAACTCAATAGAAAGAGCCGAAAGGGCGATGTGTTCGATAACTGTACTGGAAGTATGTCAAAAAAATCGTCAAGCGTGTCAAACAAGGAAATTATGCATATTTTTTGCTTAAAAAACGTTCATTTTAAGTGATTACGAGTAGGAACATTAAATTTGTAGAAATTTTGATGGTCGGGATTGGTATGTGAGACCAAAATCTAGATTATTGCATTATAAGTTTGTCAAAAAAATGTTGTCAAGTGTGTCAAAAGAAAGATTTTTATTTATTTTTTTACCCAATTTTTTGGAAAAAAATAAAATTAATTATTTGTTTGACATGAAAATATATTATTATTACAGAGAATTATGGCATTATAAGTTTGTCAAAAAATGATTTCATTGATTTCTACAATTTTTTGGGGAAAAAATGTAGCTGTTTTTTTTATAACGTAAATGTAATTGAAAATGAAATTGGACATGGAAATTTTTGAATTTGTTATAGTTTTTGAAATATTTTTGGAATTTTGAAAAAAGTTTGTATTTTTGATTTTGTAATAATTTTTGCAATATTTTTAGAATTATGGAAAAAGTTTTATTTTTGATTTTGTAAGAATTTTTGGAATATATTTGGAATTTTGAAAAATTTTAAATTTTTGATTTTGTTATAATTTTTGGAATTTTGAAAAAAGTTTCAATTTTTGATTTTGTAAGAATTTTTGGAATATTTTTAGAATTTTGAAAAATTTTTAATTTTTGATTTTATTATAATTTTTATAATTTTGGAAAAAGTTTCAATTTTTGATATTGTAAGAATTTTTGCAATATTTTTAGAGTTTTGGAAAAAGTTTGAATTTTTGAAATTATAAGAATTTTTGGAATATTATTAGAATTTAGAAAAAGTTTTAATATTTGATTTTATTCCAATTTTTGGAATATTTTTGAAATTTTGAAAAAAAATTTTTAATTTTATATATATTTTTAGAATTTTGAAAAAAGTTTCAATTTTTGAATTTTTAAGAATTTTTGGAATTTTAATAGAATCTAGAAAAAGTTTAAATATTTGACCTTATTCTAATTTATATTTTTGGAATTTTGAAAAAGTTGATTTTATTTAATTTTTACAATATTTTTGGAATTTTGAAAGAAATATGAATTTGTGATTTTGTAATATTTTCTCGAAACGCTAAATGGAGAGGTTTTTGAGTAGTTTGCTGAGTGTATCATCTTTGCACTAAATTATGTCAATTTATGATCTGTTATAATTTTCCGGCATCGTATTAATGAGTCGTGTTAGTTTTGTAATAAATTTCTAAACAGAGATTAAAAAAAATACTTGTACTTTAACAAAGAGTTATGTTTGATATACATCGCCGCCCAAAACTAAAAACCATGTCATCATAAAAGTTTTTTGCCGAAAACTAAATCAAAATCCGTAACCCAGACCGAAGTCTTGATATCTCAGAGCTGTGAGATTTCAGCCCGTCCATATTTCTTGTGTTGGTTGCGTAATTATTAGGGTCGGTAAAATGCGGTCCATCCAGTCAAGGTCCTAAGTGTTTGGCAAAGCATTACACCACTGATTAGCCCCATTTGCTAGTCTACTTAGTATGAAATAAATTTCAGTTACCGATGGTCACCAAAAATGAAGCGTATCGAGCATTTAAGGCAAACACCAGATGTGGCAGTATGCTGTTGAACGAATGAGTTAAATACGAGTAAGCTTAAACAAACAAAAAAATCAAACTTAAATGCCGAGTTGTTGTACATTAGAATATGTAGATAAGTATACGAAATCTACCTAAAAGCTAGTAATTAGTATGTTTAATTGATTTTAGAAAAGAGAAAATATTAGGTTTTACGAACCAGATAAACAGTAAAAGTCTAGAATAAAGTTTCGTGTTTTACAACTTTGAATCGTATCAGCTACCCTTATCACCTCTCTTTAAATTTTTTACAAAAAACTTTTCATGATGAAAAACAAATCAATATTCCCACGGTCTCGATTCATCAACTTGTTATATTAAAATGAATTAATATTTTTTGTTATATCTCTTAATTCTATTCTACATTAGTATTATCATTAGGAATTTTCTAAGAACTGGAGTAATAAAAAAATAAAAATAAAAAAATTAATTAAATTTCGGATAAAGTAAAACAGAATAAATAAATTCTTGAAATATTAATAACATCTATATACTATATAGTAATATCTATTATATAGATAATAACGTCTAATTTCGACGAGAACAACCAAAAGAAAAAGAAAAAGTATTTATATCCTTAAGACAGGAGTGTCGAGGAGGCAGCTCTTTTATCATTCAATTTAGTTATCAGTCGCGTGTTTTTATTTTATCGTTATATTTATAAATATTTCTTTCTTCTTTTCGTTTCTGTTTTTTTTTTCCTATTCATTTTTTTTCTCTTATCTTAGTTTTCTTGGAAATAGAAAAATTAATAATTAATTTTTTAATTTTGGATAACAAAAAAGAAAATCAACAACAACTAATGAACGAATGAAGAAAATACATAAGGAACACAAATCCTTTCGTATGTTTCAAAAGTTCTTGTTTTCTTTTAAAGATGAAAAAATATTACCATCAACAAAAACTTACTTAAGAAAAAATAAGAAATAAAATAAAAAATCTTAACAAACTCAAATAAACTGAAGAAAATTAAATTAAATATATTTGCAACGTGATAGAATTTAATGAAATTTATGTAGTTTTTTGTTACTAAAAAATACATACGATAATATGCTTGTATCTCTTTCGTATTATTTGGTCGTTTAATTTAAAATGGACAAACCGTTAAGAATCGTAATTGTTTCTCTTGTTTTGGCGATTGATACACACGTTAATTACTGTCTAGTTAATTTCATGGTGTCTCCTCATTTGTTTGTGTTTTTGTAAGGAATACGGATTTTTGTATACTGTATTGAAAAATTTTTCGGGAAGGGTTGTGATTCGGAAAAGATTTCGGATGCTAAAAGAATTACAGACGACTAGTAATAAAGTTCTTAAGTTTTTGATGTTGTAGCGATCGAATGCATTCTACCCAATTGTTTAAATCTTTTTCATTGTCAATCGATCGATGCTTAACTGGTCGACTAAAATTTATCTCTTTACCGATGAAATAAAAAAGTCAGTGCGGATGGATCCCGGATGGATAGAATCTTAAGGCACAGTTGTAGTAAAAGAAAAAGTCAGTGCTTCGGACAAAATAGGAAGTTTCCAGAAAGCATACTAGTAAAGCTCTACAACCTTGTAAAAATTACAAATAACGTATACATCCTCACGCTCAATTTACTTCAATTGTATTTTTAAAACAAATCTAAGTTTCATAATAATTTTTCATAATTAAGAATCCCGAGTTGCTGTTTTTGAATAATTATACCCGATACAAATATAACTAAAACTATATACATAATATTTATTTGAAAAAAAATTTTTGAAAAACGACGTATCTAGTTTTAATTAAAAAACGAATGATATGGTATTGCTTACAGGAAGACTCCAATTAACTCAATATATTGGATTCACTTGTTGAAGAAGACTGCGTCAAATGATCAAGGAAAACGCTACTAACTGGATGATTGGCAATTTTAATTTTATTCGTGCAAGTTTTTCTTAAAAATATGGGCCTATTTCAAATTTTATTATGTGACAGAATTCTTTCGGCAAACGGCTGTAAAATTTAACTTTGATGCCGCTTAGAAGAAGGTTAAAGTCTTACTTTTTTGACATTTAATCAAAGCGGCTGTAAAGCAACGCCATATTTTTATTTTATTTTTAACGGTGGCAGTAAAGTAACTTTCATATTTTTACAGTGACGACAGCAAAGTGTCGCCATTTCCTTTCCATATTTTTACAGTGGCAGTAAAGTAGCATGCAGTTTTGAAAAAATCTCATCACATATTTATAAAAAATTTAAACGTTTACCGAAAAAATAGTGTATTATCCTCCCCTCTTCTATTAAAAATGGCCAGATGCCAGTTATTAATTGTCATAATTTTGTCTCTCGAAATTAATATTCACCATAACGAAACGTCAGAATTTGTTATAGTTTTTTGCACCTTCAAATTATGACAGAAGTCATTTACAGCCCCATATTGATTTTTGATTTCATTCTATCTAACCTCACTTTACATTTACCTCTCTAATATGACGACTCCATTGAATTTGTATAAATCTTCTATTAATTCGGTATTTATTATGCGTTTACGTTAACATTGGCAAATATTTTTTGTTTATGTTGCACATTATTTATAATTATATTTTATTCGCCACATGCCTACAGTGTCACTTTTTAACCATATATTTTGTTGTCATAGTTAGAAATAGAATAGAAATTTTAATCAAAGCAAACTTTCAATTCAAAATTTCATAATCCAATTAAAATATTTGTTATTTTTTGTTGTCATAGTTATACAATTTGTTTAAAAAAAATAACAAATATTTTGGTCAAAGGTTACTTGTTCAACATATTTTTATTTCAAAATTTATAAAAATTTTAATTTTGATTTAGATTAATCAATTTTTTTTAAATATTTTGCTTGTGGCGAATAAAAAATACTATATGATGCACTGGCTTAAGCCATTTTGGACTTAATGTGGGAGAAAATCTCGACTGGCGCGGGGCGCCTCGATTCGCAAACTCCAAATACGTCCAAAAACTTTACCTTTACGTCCTTGCATGAAGATGTACTATTTTTAAATCATTCATTTTTGCTAATTTCAACATTTGTTTGACTTCGCAAGGCGAAATTAAAAAGTTTTTCACATTATGTCAAATTTTTTTATTTTTTCAAATTTTTGTCGATTCGAATTCATAAATTCACAATAAGTTCAAATAATAATTGCTTAGTAAAGTGATGTTTTTGTTTGATCGATGTTTTTGGACTGATCTAAAACATTTACCTAATTTTCTCTTCATCTAATTTTTTTTTATTGGTGGGTCTCGCCCGAAGCTGATTTAATTAGTTAGCTAGTTCGAGTAGCACTGCGACCTAGAGACCTATTGTGCTTACCCTTCGTCTTATACTTGATGGAACATCCTGCACTCTCTCACCTGAATCTAATAACAAATTATCGCTAAAGCGACTATCTGACACACCTTGGTTTGCTAGATCAGATGCTTGTACTTTATAAACTTCAGTAAGTTTATAAAAATTCGCTGTTAATTTGCAGTTTTCTTTACATAACGAATATCCCAATAAAGGATATCACAACTGCTGCGAGATTACTTATTTCAATGTATCTCATGAACTTGGATAAATTATTAATCGACGAATGTGTGCACTTTACAAATTACATAGAGGTACTAAATGAGGATATACCACTGCTATGTAAATGTGTAAAATGATAAAAGATAAGGATCTCGTGCAAATTTTCCATTACGTGGATAATGCTTTACGTATATATTCTTATGTACACCATACACCAACTGCTACGCAGAACGATAATTTTTCGCGGTAAAACGCATCAAGGAAACGTTGATACACCTTTTGTATGCATTGCTTATCGTAATACTTGATGAAACGATGGAGCAAAGCTGCATTAAAATCAGTTGCCTCTGCCTTTAGTAGATGGAATACCACATTGATATCATTTACTCGCAAAAATGGCAAGCCAAATAGACTTCATAAGCACAAAAGGCAATGCAAAGGCAGTGGTATGGTATTGTCTGAAAATATGGAATTTAGGCGACGCACGTAATTATACAATTTTTCAATCACGGCTTTCATGTATTCGATATGGACAATCAAAAACTGATTAAATTCGCCTATTAGACATACTTTGAATTTGGCATCAATCAAATAATTTCGCTGATTTAAAGAAATATGAGCAGTAATGTTGCGAATTATCGATTGCAATTCCGATGCAAATATGCAATACAAGAATGCATCGCATGTGTATGTAGTTCGATAACATGTGTATCGCATGTGTATGTGGTCCGACAAAAACTTGATAGTTGTGATCAGCTGATTTGTATTTCGAAAACCTTAAATAATTCTTATTTCTTGCAAATCAAGATCGTTTTGGGTTGTCTTTAAGCTGTTTTTACTATAGTAGCATTATTGTTATTTTTGCAGTAAATTTTAATAAATACTTAATTACTTATTTCTAATTATTATTTGACAGATTTCATAAAGCAATCTAACGATTTGAAGTTTAAGGAAAAAGGTCTATATTAACATACAATGTTTTGTGAATTAAAGTTCAATGCATGCAACCATTCTGAGAATTTTTTGTTTCATATTTTTGGAGGAATTATGGACATATATACTAAAGCTCTATACGCAGCTGAAAATAAATATTCGGTTCTGTGCTTACATTTTTGTGCGTACGTTACTTTTCATACGTATACATATACAATTTTCTCGGCGCTATTACAGTCGGCACTAAGTCAGTACACTAACTAAACCTGACGCCCTTAGGATACGCACGCCTAGAGTTGGTTTCGACCGGTATCAGTTTGTGGGTTCGGTAATTTTATTCTCAGATCCCTACAAATACTGTAATGTGTTACAAAGCTGTTCTCCTCGTGAGAAAATATCATTCCTTTGTTTTTTTTCAAATTAATGAATCAATATTTTTCTTTTGAATTAAATACTTGAGAATCCATACATTTTTAAAACAATCTTTGTTGCATAAGTCGACACGAGAAGTACATGTTGTCAATGTTAAGCATGTTATTCTTCGTAGTGGTATTCTTCAAGAAAAACTCATAACTGTTATGCATGAGTCGTTGCGCATAATTATCTGATCGACTTTTGTCGAGATACATTTATTTTAACGTGTTTAATATGCTGTCTCGTTTTAAAAATACTGCTGCCTCATGCAAAAGGACAAGATATTTAGGTCGACATTTTTTGATTTCAGGGTTGCCGTTTGACTCCAATTTGAGTTTTTTTACCCATTTTTGAGAACGAGACTCCCAAACTCCTTTTCCGTTTTTTTTATCTCTCACAATAAATAAAAATAAAATTCAACAAAACAAAATCAACCCTTTGAAGCCGAAAAAAACCCGACCATTTATTTTTTTCCGAATGGCAACACTGTTTAATTTTGCAGTCAGTCGTGTAAATGTCAACTCAACGTGTAAATGTCAACTCAACTCAAAGTGGTCAAAATTAATTTTCTTTTTTGTTACTATTTCTACCACTGATGTCATGTTATTCATTTGGTTTTTTACCACTACATATCTTGAGTTAAGTAGAAAAATATTTTTGTTTCTTTTTTTTGTAAATTAAAGTTCGTTTCTCGTCAAATTAATAATCTAAATTAGATAAATCTGAAAAAAATGGATATGTGTCTGTGTCGTGTTGGAATAAATTAATTAGAAAGTGGGATCCATTTTCTTTAATGTTTTTTACTCAGCTCAGCCTCAATTTTTTTTTGTACATTAACCAGAAAAATTATTTTTGGATTAAATTAATATGAAATACTATTCTAGTCAAATTAATAATCTACAATTATAAAAATCTTAAAAAGAGGAAAACAATAGATATGTGTATGTGCCGTATATGATTAGATTAGTTAGAAAGTGAAATATATTTTCTTTAGTGATAGGTGTTGGTATATATTGTTCACAATAAAAGAAGAAAACATTAAAAAGAAAAACAAATTATTATTTGTCTATGTTGTTGAGTGAATATAATTTGAAAAGGAAATAAAATTCAAAGTCGGGTTGTAAATTGAATAAAAACATAACAAACAAAGATAATGCCTAAATTTTGTTTTGAATATGATATAACACAAGAACCGTGAGTTATGGATTTTACATATGAATTTGGTTGAGTTGATCAGAATTTAATGTAAATTTGTAAAAATAATTTTACCGGTAAAATGTTGCACAGTCAATTACTGACGTTAGCCAATATTATTATTAGTGTAGGTTATTCTTGGGAATAATAAGCTAGAAGCCGTTTGACAAGGACATCTGGTTCTCATTTGACTAAATCTGCCGTTATTTCACGAAAATGGAATCTTGAACATCTGGTTCTTTTTCATGACTAAAGCCGCAATTAGACTATTGCCGAACTCTCTAATATTTCTTCAATAGTCAAGCAGTGGTAGTGTCTTAGATGAGGATGATGCTGAAGGTGTGAATATACAGCAATAGAATATCCATGGCTAATGGTTGTGATAGCTATGCTATTACAGCATTTGACATTCCATAGTTATCTTCTTTATTTTCCTCCATGTCACGTCTGTTTGTATTTTAGTTGCATTTATTAACACCACCTCACCCGTCCATTTACTTGCATTTCCTACTTTATTTTACTCCCCCAAGGTTATTGGTTATACATTTCAATTCCATTTCAAACCGAGGACTAGGCCTGATTCGCGATCGGGGAATCCTCATCTAAAAACGCATTGAAGCCTACCTCATGGGTAATGGTGGAAACGGCTTAGTGATAACTGTTAGAACCTTTCTGTTAATAAGAATTAATTACACACACTTTTATCCAATGCTATGTTCATTACTTCGTGTTAAGATTTACGAGTAATAAGCACGGGCAACATTGTCACCATGTAACATTTCCAGTATCTAGAAGAGAGCTAGGAACCGAGTGACTGCAAATCCTTATTTAAATCGGAATTGTTGACTAATTTCACTCACATCTTTTCCATTTTACGAGACAAGTTAAGTTTGTTACCTACTGGAAATAATGTGAAAATATCATCTACATTCAGGTGGCCTTACGTTTGTTTGTTAACAAGCAAGGAATGTACACAAAACCACATAGATCCAGTTCAAGGTCCAGTCAATATTATTTTGCCGCTTTCCTTGACAGAGATATCAGGATAAAGAGACTAGCTCTGTTATCCGCGTTTTATATTAAGGCGCTGTGCCCATACAAATACGTTTCAATCAGCTGTCTCAATTTCCACACAACACCTAACTTGCGCGATAATAGGTAGATTTTTACCACGCTTTACCACCACACATTCACTCACCATCCTCAAGATTAATTCGTTCGTAAATTCACACTCGATTCAACGTTCATTGTTAATAGCAAAACGTGCTATTCTTTTGATTATTATATTTGAAAATAAATAGCCAGTAATTTAATTGACTCACACTTTGTTTCACGCCCCCGTATATACTTAATATATATTAAAAGAAATCGCTAGTACCCCTTAATCGAGATTAAATCCCGTTATGAAACCTTTATAGGGTGTACTGTATGGTGTACAAAATAGAAACCAATTTGACATTTATTCATTTCCCACTTCAAATAGTTCTAATATAAAATGGATTCGTGCTATACATTCCTGTAAACAGTAATGTGACGATATACCAATGAAATATTTGTCGACGAGAAACAAAACAAAAACGACAAGCAAAATTTACCGTGAAATCACTTAGATACATTTTTCTTTTAACCAAAATATTATGAAATTTCAAAAATATTATAAATCAAATAACATAATGGAAATAAACTATCGTTATTATTATTTCTAACTTATTTGAATTACAACTCAACGCAACTTAACATATCATGGAAACGCTCGACTCCACCTTTATCGTTCAGGTCCAGATCTTGTATCAAATATGCTATGGACAAACTTTTGTTGTTAAAAAAAAAAAAAAAACAAAGCAATTGGATCACGGAAGTGGGAAACCGGAAGTTGGGATGTAGATCTTCTTTAATAGTTAGCAAAAATTTGTGTACCGAGTTTCATCAAAACAATTATTCAGGACATGAAGTTATTGAAATTTTGAACAAGCAGGAGCTTGAAAAACCACTCACCACTCTGCCAATATCTATCGATCATCCAAATTTATAGGCATATAAATCTTCATCTAGGGACAAACTTTTAGTTATTTGATTCCTGAAAAAGCTGCAATTAAAAAAAAACAAAAGCGAAAAACAGCAGTTGCATTTTTCTGGTTTTCGTTTCCCGCATTTGTGAACGGGAATGCAGCCAAAAAATTAGTAGAAATATAGTGAAGGGACAATTCTATTCCACTATCAGCGTAAATTCAAAATACAAGCCTAATTACATTCAAACTAGAAGAGCTATAAAAATTTAGTATTAAGAAGTGCTGCTGGAGATTGAGCAAATGATTGTTGCTTCTGGTTCTGGATTTTGCTATAAATAGTCCATCAACATAATCCAACATTAAAAGTTAGTGCCTAGCGGTAAAACAAAAATGTACGAACATCCCAAAAGCTTATCGGCTCTCCGGATTAAACCTCTCTCATCATCTGTTAATGTGGTTAGAATTAAATCTAGAAATTGAAGTGTGTCATTGAGTTATCAAATAAAAATAGTGCCGTGCTCTGCTATTAAACTGCGATGTGGAGAAAGGTTTACGTTAAGGCAAAATAAAATTATTCCTCTTAAATTGAATTACTGAGTACGTCAACATCTCAGATTTTAATTTTAAAATACAAAATTTGATCAGTTCTGTCTTTTAGCATATCATTGACCGCTAAACTGCATTTTAATTATCATTAAAAAGTACGGCTGATATATTTGACAACTGATACAGGATGTCGGCAGATATTATTTTTATACCACCAAATATGCACTCATCATATCGAATTCCTAAAATTTAAAACAACAAGAAACGGTTAAAGATGATTTTCGAGAATGTTTTTGATACTAGGTCGATGAATTTTATGATGTATTGGTTGTTTTTTCGATAGTTGCTTCGATTCAGGTGTGAAACAATTTGTTTAACCGGAAGAGATAAGTCAGAAGGTTGGAAAGCAAAATTGTTCCGGCCCCGAAAACTTACATAGCTATTTCTACAAATTTGCTTATCATAACTTGTATATTTATTAAGGTTTCAAATAAATGATTTTCGGTACTCTCATCTTTGTTCAATATCGTCCAAAAACTAATCGATATTCTTTACCGCAAAGTATAATGAAATTCAGACATTCGTCAGCCATTCTCCTCATCCGAACAGTAGGTCTAGACAAAGATCGTTTACTCGAACCAATTGGAATTTGTTTTAGTTATAAACCAACTTTACCCTGCTGAACACCGTCTTACCGATGGTAATCGTATTGCTATGCTTCAATTCTAATCTAATACACACTCTGAATTGATCGATAGTTTCTTCGTTATGCATGTAGGAATGAGGAAACACACGTCAGAATAAAGTTCCTGTATTCTGTAACATTACATTGAATTGAATTTATAACATTTAATTTTCCGTCTGTTGAAGGTTGTTTTTCCCGACCCATTTTGTTTTCTCCCTTCTTAGCATAAACCTTAAAATTGCCTTAGTGATGTGACATAAAACAGTTATATTAGTTGACATATGTTAAGATTTTTGGTGAAAGTAGAGATTTTGGTAAAAAATAAAATTATTTTGCCGTAATTTAGATAAATTTACCGAAAATTTTGAACGATTTTCGTATCACGATTTTATCGAGTCTCAACAATCGGCAATAGTACAACACAATTTTCTTTAAATATAACATTCTTTTACAGCTTTAGACACCTCTACAGTTGATTGCAGAAGAAAACGAGTTAATAGAAATTTTGTTATATATCTAGAATATTCAAGATCGAGGTAACACAAATTTTAAATAGGAGTTTGTTTCATGCGAATGCTGGCCAAGCTGAAATTATCCGTACAGCGCAAAAAGATGTATCAATATCACAACAATTATCAAATAAATTTTCAGATTTATTACGTATAACTGGCAATAGAAATTGGATACGTTATAATCATTTATGTCGATTTCTTTCTGAGTTTTCTTATCATGGTTTTTCATCTTTGAACAATTTACAAACATTAGGGGAAGAATATACAGGAATAATACAAGTTGATCAAAATTATATAACAATACCACATAAATTAGTATGTTGGACATAAGGTGAAAACTTCTTAATATGCATGTTTGCTGTTAATAAATATATGTAATATATATATATATGCAGAGCCGGGACGAGGCTTAATTACGCCCTAGGCAAGAACAAGATTTGACGCCCCTACCCTCCCCTCTACAGAGTTGGTTTGTTTCAAACACTGTTTGAAACAATGTTAAAAAAAAATGGTTTTTATTCCAAAAAAACAATGTTTTAAACAAAAATTGTTTTTTTTAAATATAGCAATGTTACCTATTTGTTTTTTAATTTAACTGTTGCATAGTTTTTAAAAGGAATCACATGTCAAAACATTTGTACAAAAGTGCTGGCGGATCTGGTATTCGATTGCCGACAAACGCAATTCGTTTAATTTCAAAATAAAAAGTGACAAATATGTGTCATTACTGTGAATCAAAAGGAACATCCTAGTTCTGAAAAGAAAATTATAGATTCGGTGCGAGATTTGTAAAATTAGATTACATATTTCATCTCATTGTTGATTGACTTGATGTAATGTTTTCCATTACATTAATTTTTCAATAAAAAATGTTGTGTTTAAGAATTTACAATATGTGTCACAACAATACATAGATGCTTTTTAAGACGTAGGTTCCACAACTACATGCATTCTAAGATGTTGACGAACGCTTTCTTTAAACTTTTGGGGATTGGACGCCCCCGAAGTCCGGCAAAGCATTCCGTTTGTACAATATACGGACAAAGGAATCCCTCTGAATTCTGTCACTATGACAGAGAGTGACCTCAATAGTTTGACTGTTTGCATACAAACCGATTGACGTGTATAACAGGAAAAAGAATATGATTGAGGAAGAACATGATGGATTCGATTTTAAATATTAAAATTTTTACCAGATACTTAACATGTGCTTGATAAAAAAGGCTTAAAAATTTTAAAACCAGTCGCAAATGCTTGGGAAGCAAATGAATGCAGTCTTAGCCAATAAGTAATTTGGCAACAGTAACGACATGGTTTGGATTTTTTTTAGTCATTTTGGCAGCCCTGTGAATAAGTACGAATTTGGAAACAGCTACAACATGATTTGGATTTATTTGGACTTGTGATCAGTTTTACAAAAAGAAAAAAAAATCGTAACGTTATATGCGTTTCGTTTTTATGCATTATATTTATTTTTGCGGTACGTTATTTCGTTGTGGAACAGACAAATATTTTTCCTTTTTTAAGTGTTTCGGTTGGGGTTCGAGCTCGTAACCTCATTAGTGCCAGAATGAGCTCAAATCTATTCATTTCGCTACCAATGCGATGATATTTTGAAGTTGAGACTTCATCATCACTCTATTTACTTAAGTTGAATTCTCAATTGTCATTAGACTCCTATTTTTCGGAAATATTTTAACATTATTTTTGGGATTAAATCTCTAGACATCACTTTTGTGTGAATTCATATGAGGTATTAATATTTCTATATTATAGGCCACATTTTATGTCACGTGTATAGTCATTATTGATTGCTTCCAATCAATGTGAAATCAATAAGCGACACTTGGTCAATTATTTCATATATTGGCTTGCATATTAGACAACATTTTGGGGAATTTTAATTATTCGGGATTTTTGTGAGCAATTAAACTCAAGGGAAGTAATTTGAATTTTTCAATTCAAAGATATGGTTGGAAATATCTCGTAAAAAACTCTGTTTTTCTTTTTTACGTGTTTTTTGTTGGGATTCGAACTCGTAACCTCATCAGAGTGAGATGAAATCAAAAATTTACAAAATGCTTAATATTTTGCCACAAATATCAAAAAAATTTTAGAACTACCAAAATCTTTAGTTAAAGCGTGCACGTACATTTAAAAAGAGCAGATATGTCGGATTTTATATAATCGATATTTGCAAAATCGTTCAAAAAACGAAATAAAATATTTACGTTATCGTTACGTTTTACGTTATTGTCACCAGATGAATTTTTAAAACGAAACGAAAGTAATTATTATTAACAACGCTACTTAAGTTCGTTATTTCATTTTTACGTTACGAGTAACGTTTTGCAACACTGCTTGTGATGCAAAAACTCATTTCCACGGGCTTAGGCAGCATTTATGACATCGTTACATTACGTTGCTGTGTAACTATACCCAAATGCACTTTTTAATGAAAATTTCATTGTTTTAGAAAATAAAGTAAATGAATCGGCATCACTTTCGTCGAAGAAATTTGCCACTAAAATTTTCCACATTTTATAAATTATGTACCAAATTAACTCTGTTCTGTGCAACATTTTCTATGAATGATTTTTGTGGAAAATTATCTGACGCTAAGCGAGTGACCACTGCCCCTTGTTTAGATTCCAATTTATTTGGACTAAAAAGTGAAATAAAGTAATTTGTATTTCGAAATCAATCTCAACGTCAGTAGGAATTGAGCGCGTCTTTTATAAATTTGGAAAGGAAACTCCTAATTCAATTTCATACGGACTACTAGATTTTATTGATCAACCGTTTGAAATATGTACCTATGAAACCGACGGTTTTGAGTTTTTTTAAATGCAAATATATATTTTAAATTGAAATAAAAATATATTGTTGCTTTCATATTCAAAATCTTGTTGTTTTCAATCTTTTGTTAAAGATTATACTGTTTCACCCAACCAATATTCTTATGAGGATGATATGAATATTGTAATCCGTAATTTATAATCGTCAAAAACTCTATTTCTTTATTTAATCAAATTTTTTACATGCATCAGGTCGTTCGAGACTCAGGTTAAACATAGGTCACAGATTTTTTATCATAATTAAAATTTCTGAAGATTATATTAGCCAATAAAAACAAAAATGTCATTAGATTGAGCGATAAATTATTCTTTGGCATCTTGCATGGGACAAATATTTGAGAATATTCAAGAAATCTAGAGAAGCTTAAAAAAGATTCTTAACAATCGTCGCAAAATCTTGAGAATATTACCGAATTTCTTGAGAATTTCAAAAAATCTTGAGTACATTTGGACATATGTACAGAGTTTCTTCAGATAATCTAGGGAATCATGAGAATCTTCTAAATATTAAGAGAACCTTAGAAATCTTTAGAGAACCTTTAAACAATCTTACAATATTTAGGATACCTATTTTCTTTGTGATTTTCCACTTCCAATTAGAATTTAAAACAAAAAAAAACGAATCTCCGTAGTATAAAATATATTAAATACAAAAAATGTGTTCTCAATTTCTGCGCCCTTAAAATAAAACGCCCTAGGCGAGTGCCTAGTTTGCCTACCCCTCGTCCCGGCTCTGTATATATGTATACATGTATGTGCGTATATATGTGTATGTATGTGTGTATATGTATGTATGTGTATGCATGTGTATGTATGTGTATGTATGTGTATGTATGAGTATGTATGTGTATGTATGTGTATGTATGTGTATGTGTATGTGTATGTGTATGTGTATGTGTATGTGTATGTGTATGTGTATGTGTATGTGTATGTGTATGTGTATGTGTATGTGTATGTGTATGTGTATGTGTATGTGTATGTGTATGTGTATGTGTATGTGTATGTGTATGTGTATGTGTATGTGTATGTGTATGTGTATGTGTATGTGTATGTGTATGTGTATGTGTATGTGTATGTGTATGTGTATGTGTATGTGTATGTGTATGTGTATGTGTATGTGTATGTGTATGTGTATGTGTATGTGTATGTGTATGTGTATGTGTATGTGTATGTGTATGTGTATGTGTATGTGTATGTGCATGTGTATGTGTATGTGTATGTATATATATATATGTATATGTATGTATACATGTGGGTGTGTGTGTATGTGTGTATATGTGTGTATGTGTGTATATATGTATATGTGTATGTGTATGTATATATATATATATATATATATATATATATATATATATATATATATATATATATATATATATATATATATATATATATATATATATATATATATATATATATATATTTATATGTGTGTGTATATATATGTATGTATGTGTGTATGTGTATGTATGTATGTATGTATGTATATGTATATGTATGTTTGCGTATATGTGTGTATGTGTGTATATATGTATGTATGTATGTGTATATGTATGTGTATATGTATGTATATATGTATATATATGTGTGTACATGTGTATATATGTGTGTATGTACGTGTATATATGTGTGTATGTGTATGTATGTGCACGTGTATATATGAGTATATATATATATATATGACAATAGTGAATGATCGTCTTATCAACACTTGTTATAAGTGACAGTGTGAATTTTAAACTAAATTAATCTCTTAAATGATAAATATATAAGTATAACTAAATGTAGTGAAAACATTAATTGTAATAATCAGTTTTATATCTAATATAATAGCTTTAAAGTGTTGGTTTTAATAATTAAACTCTAAGGAAAGATTGCTTTCAAAAATGGAAAGATGTGGGCGACCAAGATGTAATCTTCCCTAAATGTAAAATTTATTAACTCTGATTTTTACTAGAAAACTAAATAAAGGTGTTATTGTGCTATTCGATTTTGTGTAAAATTTAAACCTACTTAGAGCTTTAACTAGCGAAATTTAGTTATTATTTCAAATTCAGTTTAAAATTTAATTTGTTGACATAATTTTATGTGATAGATTTATCTCTTTCTATTTATCCAAACATTATCCATAAAATCCAATAAGATTTTTGAACGATATCAACGAGCAGGGTTAATTGTTTTTGTTAAATTAATTCTTGTGTTTCAAGAAAAATTCAAAACATTCTTGCGTTAATTATATTATATAAAATAATGTTTTATAAAATTTAAATAAATACATTTCAAATAAAAACATCAAGTGAAATATATTATTTTATCCAATTCAATCCCAATACTTTTTATATGAAATTCCCTCAATTTTCAAAGGGGTTTTTTGTTTTTTTATATATATGTACATAATATAAATGTTTTTAACCATAAATAACCATAAATAATTTTAACCATAAATATAATAACATGAATTCAGATTGGAGAGTGCAGAGGACTACAATTTAGTCATCATCCTATTATACTAATAAATTACATGAATAACAGGTTTCCGACTGGAGATTGCAGGCGAGAAATTTTAGATACGGTATTGCTGATTGGCGATTGCAGATTATATGTATAAGTGATTGTCCTTGTGATTGTCTCGTAACAGTAGTAGCTAGATACGATTTGCCAGGTGTCTGTAACCGGGTCGTTCACTCCTAACTAACAATTACCTACCTATCCTTACCTATTGTTATATGTAAAACGACTGTAGGAAGTGGCCCGGTCGTAATCCGGGAGTCTCGCCTAGTGCTTGGTCCTACAGTCCAATCAATCAATCAATCATCAATCAATAGTCAAGCAGTGGTAGTGTGTAAAATATTCATTGCAGAAAAGTTTGGCAAAGAACTCATTGCACAACATTGCAATGAGTCATTGCAGTGTTTTGCAATGAGTTCATTGCCAAACTTTTTTGCAATTAATATTTTATACACTACCATTGCAGAACTATTGCAGAGTTCTGCAATAGTCTAATTGATGAAAAACGTGATCTAAGCAGGTGAAAAAGTCGAAATTTGAACTTGACCATTTTTGATTTTCCTGAAACTTGGCATATAAGTAGTATGGACAAAATAAAAAATACAACTTATCTTAAAATTTTTTTAAAGTGCATAGTTTGAGCATAGGGGGCACCCCAACATGCATGAAAAATGAAAATTCTCCCAATCCGATGTAACTTTGAAATTAAATTTCTCAAGAACGGCTATACCGAATTCATCAAACTTTTTTTGTTTGATTGATGATTAATTAGTCGTTTGAAAAAAAATTAATTTATTGTTTTTATAATTAATTTTCAAATAGAAATATTAAAAAAACTTTTTTAAAGATGGCGCTAGGGTCAAAGATCAATTGGAATTTAATTAATTTTTTTTTCTGAAAATAGTTCTTTCCTTACTCTAAAATATATCAAATTAACAAAGAGGCTTAAATTCTTGTTCTTGAGATATTTAATTTTTATTTTAGTACGGCTGAAATTCGAATTTTCTTCAATTTTTCAAACAACTTCCATTAAATATAGTTCTCACCTTCCTTTAAAATATATCAAATTTACAAAGAGGCATTAATTCTTGCTCTTGAGATATTTAATTTTAAAGATTTTTGTCTTGACTCTTTGTAAATTGGACATATTTTAGAGTAAGGAAAGAACTATTTTCAGAAAAAAAATTAATTAAATTCCAAATGATCTTTGACCCTAGCGCCATCTTTAAAAAAGTTTTTTTAATATTTCTATTTGAAAATTAATTATAAAAACAATAAATTAATTTTTTTTCAATCGACTTATTAATCATCTATCAAACAAAAAAAGTTTGATGAAATCGGTATAGCCGTTCTTGAGCAATTTAATTTCAAAGTTGCATTGGAATGGCAGAATTTTCATTTTTCAATTGGGGTGCCCCCTATGCTCAAACTATGCACTTTAAAAAAATTTTAAGATAAGTTGTATTTTTTATTTTGTCTATACTACTTATATGCCAAGTTTCAGGAAAATCAAAAATGGTCAAGTTTTCACAACTCTGTCTAGAACACGTTTTTCATCAATTGCGGCTTAAGTTGAATTTATTTAATTTTATGCTTATTACAATTGCCTTTACAATTGACACAAAAGTTGCACTAACTTGAGATTGTGTTTGTTTACAATTGTTGTTCCACGTTCGCCTTTACATTTGGCGCAACAATTGTAGTAATTTGGTATAATGGTTTTCTTTTGTACGATTGTGGTTCAACTATCGCCTTTACAAGTGGCGCAACATTTGCATTGAATTAACATTGATTTTATGATTATTGCTCAACAATCGCTGTTAAAAATTCGGACCACCAAGCACAATTAATGTTATAAGATACGAATGATGAAAGGCTAGGTATGAAGTGGGTTGAGAGGAGTTGGATCTGCTACAATTATGGGGTGAGTCGTTCTTTTAATTTTAATTTTAATACTTTCTTTTAATTTTAATACTTTTTCATGTACATAAAGAACTAGT
This sequence comes from Diogma glabrata, assembly GCA_963693315.1. Taxonomy (NCBI): domain Eukaryota; kingdom Metazoa; phylum Arthropoda; class Insecta; order Diptera; family Cylindrotomidae; genus Diogma; species Diogma glabrata. The sequence continues at coordinate 70,663,334 of OY856186.1, read as the reverse complement.
TTTGATGTGGATGTGATGTGATTTATGGTCGTCATTCAATTTGTCTTTGTCTGCTCTATCTCAAATGCGTGCATACCTTTTAATTTTCCTGGATTGGGGAACGTTTATTCTCGTATCCACATGGCTGTTGCTCGTCGGAATATAACCACTCAAGGTGCGCAGTCCTCCGATTGCTTGCTGTTGGTATAATTATGAACCGGGTCAGTTTCCATTACAAATGCACAAGGAGACTCTGACGACCGCAAAGTTATTGGAGAACAAAGACTATCACCACCACCACATCAATTACGAATATTAAATTTTAATTAAACAAAGTTAACCCACCTCATGATTTGTTTTGATCTGCCATGTCATCATTTCAGAAAATGAGCAATTAATATCGACAAAAACTGTTTAATTTTAGAACTAAAATCGTTGCACCGAAATACTAGATGACTGTGGAACAGTAATGAAATCAATGAATCTTTGCACCAAAATGCTAGGTGATTGTTAAACAGCATTAATACAAACAAATCGTTGCAGCGAGATGTTAGGTAACGGTTGAACAAAAAATAATTTGCAAACACGCAGCAGCAAAATCAACTATTTAATTTACCAACGAATACCACGTTCAGGAATAATAAATAAAACTAATTATTCAGATTTAATTAAAGTGCTATTTCTACCTTTGAATCACATTTAAATTATACAATTAAACATACATTATTAAACTTAGCAAAAAATAAAAAGTTTTGTATACGATATCAAATTATGAATCGATAAAACCAGTGAAAATGGTATAACGCCATAATATGCAAAGTTAGACGTCAGTTTTGATTGAAAAAAATATGGCGAAAAAGTTATGCCAAGATACATTGATTGTGGCCATTTCCATTGAAATCATTCGTTGTCATTCATCATTTGTTGTTGAAAAAGCATGAAACAAATTTTTACCGGCATACGAAAATAAACACACACATTTAAACAGACTGCCCGCTAAAAATAGCCTAAACAGCTTCAGGACGTCTTCAAACGTAAAGTTATTATAAAAATTCCGATTTGGAAAATCAACCCAAAAACAAAAACCTCCCATGTCGGAAGGGAAATGAAAAGAAGAGTTAATTAAGACCTTAGAACTCATCAAAACCTTAAAACTCATGTTGTTGTAGGACCTTAGTTTTAAAAGGTTTTATGTGTTGTTGTGACAAGGGTTGAGTTTTTTAACCTACTTATGACCCAAAACTTCAAAAGATGCGTGTGATTGAGATTTTGTAAGATTTTGAATATTTTCCAATGATATTTTTACACCAAAAAAAGATAGAATTATTTAGTGAAAGCTTCAGTATCAGGATGGTCTAAAAAATTATTCATTTATTAATTTTCCTTGCATGTGAAATTAAGATTTTGTCAAAAATTCAACAAATGAGATCTATTAGACTAGGAGACAGCGTTGCATTTTTGTTAGTGTTTTGATGCCAATTGAATTGAATTTTTATAGATAGATTAATTATTTGTGATATAGAAAATAAGAGCCGTCAGACTTGCGGGGGATGTGGCTGTGGGGAGTTTTAAACTGATAAAAAAAACGTCATTTGATGCCACTTCAAAATTTATATGATGCATATAACCATAACAATTGAAAAAAAAAGTGATCATCTGATTGGCGGATGGGGAATTATAGGTCAGCGACCGTATATATCTGTATCAAAATGCGATATGATCAAGTCATTAGATGCCAGATAGAAGTCATACTGATGAATTATAATACTATTAAAAGTATAAAGCAAGAATCAGCTGCCGGTATATCGGGGGTAAAAACGTCAACTGGACAGTAAAAGTTTTGAGGATCATTGAATCTAAGTAAGAAACAATATTATTTTTTTGGCAAACAACTGTAAAATTTAACTTTACTGCCGAAGATTAGAGTCTTACTCTTTTGAGATATAATCAAAGTTGCTGTAAAATAACGCCATGTTTTCTTTTTTTACGGCGGCAGTAAAGTAACTCATATTTTTATGGTGGCAGTAAAGTAATTTTCTATAGAATTATATAAGTATAATTAATTATCAATTGAAATATGAAACGACAGACAAACATTTAGATTTGACAGTCTTCGGCGTTTCCTTTGTAGTTTATCAATATCACAATTGTGTATATCAGAGATTTCTATGAATGTAACCACGTCTGTAACCACATTTCAATAAATTATTTAAGTTTTCGTTTTTAGGTGCGAATATAAATAAAAAATATGCAGGGGCTGAAATTTCAAGCCTCTAAGATATCAAGACTTCGGTTTGGGTTATGGATTTTTATATAGTTTTCGGCAAAATGCTTTTATGAGGACCTTGCTTTTAGTTTTAGGCAGCGAAATATATTACACAAGAATTTCTTTGTAAAAGTACACGAAAAAAAAATTATTACAAAATCAAAAATTGAGTCTTTTATCGAAATTCCAAAAATATTGCAAAAATCCAAACTTATTTACCAACTGTTCTTGTTATTCAGAAGTCTGGAATCACACAAAAAATACTCAAGAAATATCTCACAAATAATTACGATTTTTGTTAAAAAACGAGATTTAATCTGCAACAACTTGATATATTTCAACTGTTCCTATGAAGTGGAAGGATTTTAATCTGGAATGAATCATACTCCATGGCCAATTTCATGTTCAATTAGATTTATGTCATACAAATAATTCATTTTATTTAAAAAAAAAAATTGAAAAAAAATAATGAATGAAAACCATTCGTTTGACACACTTAACGGCATTTTTTGAGACACTTAAAATACAACAATAAGGTCCTGGTCTCACATACCAATGCCGACTATCAAGATTTCTCCATATTCAAGGTCGTTCAAGGTAACTCGTTCATTCAAGGTAACTCGTTCGTTATTATTTAAAATGAACGTTTTATATGAAAAAATATGCAAATTTTCTTGTTTTGACACATTTAATGTTTTTTCAACACACTTTCTATACAGTTATCAAACACATCGTCCTTTCGACTCTTACCATAAAGTTAACCTATTTTTAGAAATAAAAAAATTTGAAATCACTCCAGCTTTTTTTTCTGTGACCACGGTTGTGACGGCCGGCAGACAGACATACATTTTTTTTGCTATTTTAAAACAGAGTTTCGAACCGAAATTTTTTCCGTTTCGGTTTACGGTTTCGTTCCGACAATTATTTCGTTCCGGTTTTCGATTTGGTTCCTTAGTTTATTTTTTCGTTCCGGTTTTCGGTTCGGTTCCGGTTCAGTTCCGATGTCAAAATCAAGGATTTTCAGTATTCTTATGAAAAAATTCAAAAGAAACAACTTCAGTAATTATTGAATCAAGAACATTCTAAAAAATTAAACGAGCAACCATTTTTTGTAACCAGTTTGATGCAGGCTTCAGTAAGAAGTTTTTCAGACATAGTGAGCGTAATATTTTGAGGTTTAAATTTCATGTCTAATAACGTTGGAGTAAGCGACATTACACTACTTGAGCTTAACTTTGATGGCAGATTTCGTTTACATGAAGCTTTTGCTGATATTTTAAGACATTTTAAAATTTTAAATTCTTTTCTATGACACCGTTCAATATGCCTCTCAAAATTTGCTGCATGGTTTCATGGTATTTTAAAAAAAATGTAATAAATTTTGAACTAGATTATAAACCAAAAATGTAGTACCTATAGCTAATTTTACGTGCGAAATGAAAATCTTTTACTCATAATATATGAGCAGCTTTTTGTTAGAATATTTTTTTTGTTCTTTCACTGCAAACCGTTTCACATGAACCGTAAATAAAATGATTTTTTCGTTCCGGTTACGGTTCAATACATATAAAAAATTACGGTTTCGGTTACGTTCCGGTTCAGCCATAAATTTCGGCCAATAACGGTTTTCGGTTTACGGTTTGGTTCCGGTTCGAAACTCTGTTTTAGAATCAGTTGGTCCTAAAACATCGAGATATGAGTGGGGGTAAGAACTTCACTTTTAGATCGAGAATGTGATACTTAGATTTTTCAAACGGAAGTAATAATAAGTCAAATAGTTTGATCGGGGATTCACACATTTATTTATACTCAACCTTTGTATGTTTATTACCTCAGCTGAAGGTAGTACCCCCGATAGCTGATTCTTGCTTTTATACTTTTATACATTTAATAGTATTATAAGCTATCTTTATGAATTATTTGGCATCTGACTATACTTTTATACAGATGTAAACGAGTAGCTGACCTATAATCCCCCATGCGCCAATCAGCTGATCTTTTTTTGTCTGTTGTTATGGTGTCAACATACATCATACAAATTAAATTTTAAGCGGCATCAAACATTAAATTAAATTTTGAAGCGGCATCAAATTACTTTTGGAATTCGGTTTCTTTACCAGTTTAAAACTCCCCCACAACCACACCCCCCACTACTTTAGCAGCTGACCGCTAGATTTATCATCAGCTGGAGTAAATTAATTATAATAAATAAAAATCAACCGGCATCATATGACTTTTTCATTTCCACCACTGCCTCCCGGCCTATATGTGGTTTTGTTAGTTGTATTAAAATTCTATGTTTAATTTATTTACAGTGTTCCGTTTCATGTGGAACAGGCATCAAAATCAGAACGGTGGAATGTGAAAACAAAAATGGCCAGCTAAATACCCAATGTGATCCATATTCAAAACCAGAGGCAAGTGAAGCTTGTTCAACGGGAATTTTATGTTCAAGAGAGCACCTGGAGGTAATGTAAACATGCAACTTTTAATATTACATATTATGCCAAAATATTAAACAAATTGTAAACTTTTACTTAGGACCTGCCGCATATGCATACTGATGAATTTGATATTACTGACGATGAGGAGGATGATGAAGATGAGGATTATATGGTTAGGGATGAACCAAATAGTAATTACGACTCGTTTCGACCAGAAGAACTAAAAAGTGCTTTTATTCCCAATAAAACAACGTAAGTAAAGCCTCCTGGGATGCTTTTTAAATATAAAATAAAGCTTCATTGAAAAAAATCGTAAAATATTAGCGAAAATATTTATATTAAATGATAAAATAGTGTTCATGTCTTTCGATTAAGTTTCTTTTGCAAACAAATAACGAAAACTACAACTATAAGCCTTATTTTAAAGGAAAAAAATTGAGACTATAAAAAAACAATTAACTAAGAGAGGCCTTGATACGAATTTTTTAAAAGTTCTGTACAATGGATTTTTTGTAGCAGATACATTTAACGAATTCACAGAATTGATTTATTTTATTTCAATTCGCTCGAGTGACGTTGATTTCCATTTGAATTTTGCAATTGACAGATAAATTTAGAGTTTAGACTGTTTCATTGTGATTGTTTTGGTTTTTTATTTTAGGTATAATTTGTTTGATTCAGGCTTAAAATAGTATAACGATTAAGACGGTGCTCCATGTTTTTTTTAATAGTTAGAACTTTTCGATCTAACCGGATTTGAAAAATGATGAAAAAAAGGATGAAAAAAATATTTGGTAATTGAGCAGCATGACCTACTCAGAAATGATAATAAAATGTTAAAACTTTTTCAAGCTGTTGTGATTTGATGTGAGGTGTGGAAATGGTGAACAACATTGTACTTTAGCGGTAGTGTACTCTGATGTGCGTGATTAAAATCTTTATTAGCCTCTTATATACATTTAAAACTATAAATAATTTTGCAATCCTTGTATCTGCATTTACTGAAAATTACATATGCTCTGGATATTTACGTAATCAAAATTATATTAAGTGCAAAAACTTATAGATAAAATATGCTGGCTGGATGCTCTTGATATTTATGT
>OY856186.1:70596961-70657342 GCA_963693315.1 Diogma glabrata | reverse complement strand
AGTTCCTTGTCCTATAAAATAGCTACAGGTTCAGCCTTAAAGACACTACAGTGATCAGACATGCAAAAAGGGGAGTTTAATTTCGATCTTTGCAGAACACTCCACAACCGACCTTCCCATTCGTTTTGAATCTATCCATTGTAGAAGTTGTGTTGTATGCATTTTTATCTAATTCTAAAAAACTCGGCCTCCTAAATAGATGCAAAAAATTTTTCACTACATACCAATTGCTCCATGTTTATAAGTCCTATATTCGTCCCTGTATGGAGTACTGCTGTCAAGTTTGGAGTGCTGCCTCTGTTTCCGTCTTGGCCCTCTTGGACTCTGTTCAAAAGCGAGCTATACGAATTGTGGGTGATCGAACTTTGACATCAAAACTTGATTCCCTACAACATCGTCGCACTGTTGCTGACCTCGTTGTTTTTTACAAATATCGTCATCAGTAGTGCTCAGATGAAGTCAGCGGCATCATGCCTCAAACTTATTCTTACCCCCGTTCCACTCGGCAATCGGCTGCCGCTACCGGTGAAACGGTAAAGATCCCGCGCTGTCATACCGGCAGATCGCAGAGAGACTTCTTTGTCCGAACTGCGTACAAATGGAATAGTTTGTCGGAACACTTAGTCTCAGGTGGCTTCAACCCACAGATGTTTAAAAAAAGCGTTAATCTACACCTTAGAACGCCAGTTGTTGTGGGACCCAGGTCTAGACCTAAGTCTTAAAAGGTATTTATGTGTTGTTGTGACACATATTCTAAACCCTATTACACAACACATTTTATTAAAAAAAAAAAAAAATTTCCTTTACCAATATTCTCTGGAAAGAAAAACTGTTGTGAATTCAGCTACTGAAAATAGGTTTGGAATGGAATAGTCTATTATCGCATTATTATGCCCACTTAACAGAATTGAGGAGTATCTTATATAACTACAACTCTATATACTGATATATACTCTATATGCACTTTGCAGAACTGTAGTCCGACGAGCTTTAGTCATGTGTATTCGAACAGTAATATCCTCCAGTAGTCAAATATGCGAGACTGTGTAATTGCAATTAAATAAGTAAAACAAAGATGCAGGGACTCTGACGACCCAAAAGATCAAATTTATAGAGAGCATCTCACCAAAGCCACTTCTACTACAATTATTACACTTAAACGTTTAAATAAATCAGCGGTGCCCAAACAGCGGCCATCTGGCCGCATGCGGCCAGTTTTATGATTTGGTGCGGCCAGTAAAAATATTATAAAAATAGCAAATACCACAATAATAATAAGTTCCGTTTGAAAAAGTACAATATTTTGGTACGTACTAAATTCAAACTTAAATATTCCTAACAAGTTCCTATAGAAATAGACTAACTGACATTAATTTGAAAAACGAACTAAGAATTAGTAATACTACACAAGAATTTAATGTTCGCGACTTAACTTGAATAAAAAATCATAACATGAATAAAAATCAACTTAACATAATTTATACTGTTTATTTATTTTTTTTTCTGTGCGGCCAGTCATTTTTGTTCTTGTAAATTTTTGGCCATCTCTTCCATGATTTCTGGGCACCCCTGAAATAAATGATTCATTCACACCATGATTGTTCCTGATCCAAATCTTCATTCTTCCGGAAACCTAATTAACAGATCATCTATACTAACTTAAACATACGATTGATATATTAAAACAATTAATAGTATAAGTTTCTTTCAATAAAAAAATGTGCCAATATGTCAAGTGATTGTTGAATTCGTTGGCAATATATTCAATGATGTAGTGAAATACTGTCGCATACACATGCAGTTCTTGAATTCGTTAGAGATATAAATTCAATGATGGAATAAAATTGTTGAATTTGTTGATACTATATTCATTGAGGTAACAAAATTGATATCGGCAATTTGTTAAAAAGATATTAAATGGCATAACAAAATTATTGTTCGCAATTGCTTAATTTGTCAGAAATATATTAAATGCAGAACCAATAAAAATGTCCACAATTGTTGAATTGTTAGAAATATATTGACTGATGAGCCGTTATACCTACAAACGATGATGACGACGACGAACTTAACTTTGCACAATGTAACAATGTCTTTTATCAAAAAAACTGTTATTCAAAATTGTTGTTAATACGAGTGTATTAAAAACAAGAATTAAGGTGCACGAACGAAACACCGTTTTTGTATACAAAAAAATTAACAACTATGAATTTTTTTATTCACCATGAATTTTTTTATTCACCTACCATTCACAACTGAAATGCACTATTTCACAGCTTGATTTTATATTAACATATCTATTACTGTGACAACAAAACAAGAAATTAGATCTGTACCGATGGTTTAATTCCGATCCACTGTCCAAAAAATTACCAATTGTCCAAGTAAATATAAAAAAAATTTCATGAACCAACAGTATTCAAAATGAAATAGCAAATCAAACAGGTTGAAAAAATATATAAACAAAAGACGATAGGTTGTATTGCGCGCGTTGATTCATGCATAAAAAGGTGTTTAGACAAATTAATTTTTACGGGAAATCATTTTTTCGGCAAAATTGTGACTACCCCTACTACCATGCATCATGATCGCAGGTATCTCAGAGCAGTCCGTAAAATGCCGTTCTAGCATGAGAGAACACCGGACAGGACACTGCATCAAAGTCTTAATGCCTTAATCATTACAGCAGTGCCTGCAAGAATCATTCTTTGCATTTCTTACCTCATATTTATAAGTTTTAAGGACTGTCCTATAGGATTGCCCAGGCCTATGCAAACCTAGTTTTATTTTGATTTTTGGAAAGTTTTTTACACTCCTGGCGAGTACCTTGAAGTTTCTTGGTTCACCATGGCGGATATGATTTGTCCTCCGGTCTGCTGAAACCAACGACTCAAAAGCAGCCTCAATGTAAAAATCAACCAGCGTGTCTACGAATTTATCCAAGTCGCGGAAGCGAGTCACCCAGAATACCTCTAAAGATATCCCAGTTTGTCCGTTTCCTGTTTCTAAAGTAGGAATTTTTTAGGAGAGTCGATGTCTAATTCGAATTGCAGATAACGAAGATAAGAAAAGGAGTGTTCTTGATAACTGGCCGATTAATTTGGACGTGAAGTCGTAGACAAAGATGACATCCAATACTTTTCCATCCAATACGTCCTCTAATTGTCTATTAGAGGTTGTAAAGGTGACTTTATTTTCCAAATTCCAGATAGCCAAATTCCAGATAGCCACAAATTGTGCTCTATACAAAATCCAGAAGTAACTCACCTCGAACATTAATGTCGCAACAGCCCCAAATCATTAGTTAGCAGACGTGAGACGAGCTGCTTACCATCATCTTGTGCTCTATCTATAACAGTTATAACTAGTTGATCTTTTACCACATCACTAAAAGATCTGGTTGCCGTAGCCTTTGGTTTTTGAGTAATTCTCCTGTGATTTCTGTTTTTTTTTAAAGCAGAGGTTCTGGTATAAGATTTCTGGGCCTAGATGTGGTAATTGTTTTAGCCCAATCTAAGGTGGCTAAATTTTAATCCGTTTTATCGAAATCCGGAATAGTCTCTAGTCTTAAGAGCTTTTCATGCTTTCCTTCTGGCGTTATGTGACAGTTTTAAAAATTTGAAACACTTCAACGATACCACCATGTACGGTATCGATTTGCAGTATTCTGAATGTTAACACTTGCAGTGCTACTAGAGATATACCTGACCGTGCTTCATATTTGTTGTTTTGGTTTTGTTTATTCATTTGATCATTTGATCCCAGGAGTAGTGGCGATACGCAGACAAGGCAAAAAATTAAAAAGATTAAATTTTTTTTTCCTTTCCTATCTTATTAAAAATTTTTTAACATTACAACACACTACGCTCTATTTGTTTTAATTATTTATAAAACTAAATTGAAAAACGTACAAATGTTGATTATATCAAACCTCAATCAAATAATCAGACAGAAATCATTCACATCACAAACTTAAAATAATTTTTAATTAATTAAATAAACAATGAATTTCAAAGAATCAACGAAAAAAAAAACCCAAACACTCTTGAATAATAAAAATATTCTACTATATTCTATTCAGAATCGCATTTTTAAATAAAATTTTTATTAAAAAAACATCAACAAATATTAGGCGAAGACAGAAGCAGGTTGATAGTTAGGTATCCAAATATTCTAAAGCTTGCATACACCAGTGTATGCAAGTATAGCTACTTATCAACTAAACTATGTAACATAAAATTTAGTTCAGCGTTCTTGTTATGTATGCTTATCATGAAGATGATATCTCAAAAAAGCTCTAAGCATCAAAAACATTGATTTTAACATATCCTCGAGTGAGGAGACTGCATATGTTCTTTGAAGCAATACGAATGTTTTATTTTATTTCTGTTTTGTTTTGTATTTCTCTTCGTTTTTATTATTTTTCCTTTTATCAACATACAACAAAATTGGAAAATAGTTTTTTTTTATTTAATTTTTTTTTTAACTTTTGACAACGAACAAAAAAAACATTAAGGAAAATCCGACAAAAAGCAAAAATGTAGCCAATTACTTGTTGTGTTTTTATAATAAAATAAAAATGAAATTCAATTTCAGATTTCTGAAAGATGTAGAATGGACACCATGTAGTGTATCATGTGGCGAAGGAATGAGAAAGAGATATTACAGATGTAAAATATTTTTGGAGTTTTCAAGAGCCTTGGTAACATTGAATGATACAATGTGTGGTGGACCGAAACCTGCTGATGAAACAGAACGATGTGTTATGGAGCCATGTCAATTGGCGTACAGTTTTGAAGATTCCTTTCCAAGGTGAGTAACATCATGTCCAAGGTGAAAAAATCGACTCACTTGAACGAAGGAATTAAATTTCTTATTCTTATATTTCTAGAGATAACTATCGACAAGGAAATGAGAATTTTAAAGTAGCAGCAGCTGTTCCAGGAAAAACATATTCATGGCGAGAACAAGGATATACGAGTTGCAGTGCATCATGTCTGGGAGGAGTAGAAGACTTAATCATCAATTGTGTAAGAGATGATACTGAAAAAGTAGTTTCTCCATTTTTATGCTCACCGGAAACAAAGCCCGAGTCACGTATACGCACTTGTAATGATCGACCTTGTCCACCAAGATGGAATGTTTCTGATTATTCGCCATGCTCGAAATCTTGTGGAATTGGAATTAAAACAAGAGAGGTAAGGCAAGATGCTTCATTAATAATTGAAGATTAAATTATAGAATCTAATAGAAAAATGAATTAGTATCAAATATTCAGTATCTTTATTCATAGAAAATGCATATGAAGCTTTTATGAAATATGTTGCTACTTGGTGGCTCATAATATTTTGAACAATACCCATTGATAATCAGAAAAAATTTTACAACTAGCCTTGAAAGCCAAATATGTAATTTTTTTACTTGAGAGTTAAAAACAATTCTTTCGAAATAAAACTTAACTTAACTATTACAAACATATATCAGCCAAAACTCCTAATATGAAGTACCCTATCAATAATTCAGCATCAACGCTTCTGCGCATGATCAATTTACTTTATTTTGGATTTTGTTTGAAACAAGAAAAACTATATTCGTTTCACATAGAAAAAAAGTAAAGAAAAAAAATATTGCGTCGCAGATGCATAGGCTGACTTCACCACAGCTCTGAAAACATAGTGTTCTGGATAAACAATGAGCTAATATCCATCAAATGCTTTAATTAAAAGCTAACCAATGTTATAGACTTTGTAGTTCTAATTATAAAAATATTAAAGAAAGCAACAAACATAAATTTTGTTGTACGAGAAAAAGTAAAAATTTAACCGGAAGTGACAAACCGGAAGTTAGAATGCAGATCTGTTGTGAACCGTACTAAATGTTTATGTAGCAAGATTCATCCAATGCGATTATCAGGTACAGATGTTATTGAGCTTCCAAAATAACAGGTGCTCGGAGGACCAAAACTACTTATCGAACGAATGTTGTATGCTTCCAACAAACATTGAAACAAAAAACAGGTGTTCGGGAGTATTGTACAAAAACTAATCAGTTCTTTGTCATTTTGTCTTTATCTTTTTCCAAAGTGTCATTAAAATTGATTAATGAATGAAGTCTGTATGCTGCCAACAAACTTTAAAAACAAAGTGTGAAAAGTCAGCATTTGTATGGTAGACCCCACTTTCATCAATGTGTCCCAAAAGATCATAATTATCTTCTCACACTAATTATAATCTTTTTCATAAGTTTCATCATAATCACTTCATTATTGTAGGCTGTAGTGTGTATAAACACACTGAAAAAACTTCAAAGAAGTACAAAAAAAAATGTTTGCCGGAAGTGAAAAACCAGAAGTTGGGATGCAGAACTATTGTGAACCGTATTAAATACTCATGTACTAAGTTTCCTTCAATTCGATTATCAGGTACAGATGTTATAGAGCTTTCAAAAAAACAGGTGCTCTAGGGACCCCACACCATTTTGTTCAATATCGCTTAAAAACTGATCAGTTCCTTGCCATACATGTTTGCATCTTTTTCCAAAGTGTCATCAAATTCATTCACGAACGAATGTTTTATGCTCCCAACAAACATAAAAACATTGTAGAAAAAACCACCTGTTGTATGAATTTCTCGGATGAAGATATAACTTTATTCTCGGTTTTTTTTCTTTGGTCTTATATTATGAACTCTTTATTTCAAAATAGAAGTTTTTAGAATTTTTCGAGCTTTATTTAATTTTAACATAAACATAACGTGCGGTTGCATCAATTTCACCATTCTGTACCTTTACAGCCTGTGAATCAATTTCGGAGCTGTATTCGTCAAATCCAGCCTCGATTGGAAGTAGAATATATTTTTTTAGTGTAAAAAAGGTATCGATCTATTTAACTAGCAAAACTGATGTTTTCTATTTAAAAAAAATACCTCACCATACCATACCGTTCACAAACCATCAAATATTTAGTGCAATAATTTTCCCAAAATCCAATAAAAATCTCATATTCCAAATTATGTTATATTGTATAAGTAATATACTTGTAACATAAATGTCTATACTTCATTTTGATTTTAGTTTAAATAATTTATCAGATTTTACTATTATTAACAGAAGCACCATTACGTTTGTACAATACATAAAAACATTTAATATAAAAATTTATTTATTTTTTTTATTATATCTTTTGTTTTGTTCTGTATGATTAGGTGCTTTGTATTCATGAAGTAACCCGTGGTGGAGAAAATACTATGACTGTACCACATAACATGTGTCCACAACCACCACCAGCCGATCGACAATATTGTAATGTTTTAGATTGTCCTGTGAGATGGGAAGTATCAGAATGGACGAAATGTTCAAAGTGAGTTTTTTTGTTGGTGTTTTTATCCGTTTCGTTTTGTCTATGCTTTTAGTGTAATTACTCTTACGTTTATGGAAAATAAGATTATTTTTATTGTTATCGTTATCAAACAAAAATTTTGTTTATAAAATATTGTAAATACGTGTCTAATCATTTAAATTGAATTGAATTTTGATTATATATATTTTTAATGAGACAAAGTCGTAGATAGAAGTAACTTATGCAACATTTTTTTTTTTCAGGACATGTGGAGGTGGACTAAAAGAACGAAAAGTAGCGTGTAAACAGATAATGGCGCAAGAACACAAAGTGGAACGGCCATCATCAATATGCCCAGCTAACAAACCACCTGATAAGAAACCGTGTAACACAAAACCATGCGCGGCGGAAAATCAACGGCCTGTTATTGAGGTTACAAATACGACGTCTATTCAACATGATGACACAAAGGATAAGGTTAGTCTTTTAATTTACTTTTCCAAAATATGATGATGGACATTTTTTTAAAAATATGTTTAAAACGTGAAATATATCAACACTTACAAAACTTTTCAAACACAAATTTTTCTAGTGGCGCAACTGTGGATTTATTTGATTTTGATTAACTGCTTGTACAAATGAAAAATGCTTTCAAAAATAAAAAAAAATTAAGAAAAAGTCATTAGCACATTGTTGGTGAAAGTTTTCAGCAAAGTTTAGAATTTATTGTTATGGTTTTTGTTAATTGTGTGTACGCAGATTTCAGCATATGATTATCATTAATCAACAAACAAACTCAAACATTTATTTCAATAAAAAAAGATTAGAAGTATAATAGATGAAAAAAAAATATAAGAAATCTTAAACACACATGTTCGTTATAATTTATTTTCTTGAATTAACTTAGTAGAAAGTATCACAGTTACACCCATTGTTAGATATTAGGATTTTATTTTGACTTTCTTAATGAGTTCCAATTAGCATCGACATTAAATTTTTTATTTTTGTTTTGTTATTTTTATTTAATTATGGGTTAAAATCTTTTTATTACACTTTGGTTTACCACATGTGTAAGATGGTTCTAAGGATTCATTAAAATATATTAATAAATGGTAAAATTAAAATTAATACGGGTTCAACTTTTGAAAGACGACAACAAATTAAAACATTTAGATCGTAATAATCCTGATAATCTTAAAATATTATGAAATTTAATTATGAAACTGTCAAAAACAAAAAATTGTCGACGAAAATACCTGATGACATTCATTCTAGAACTCGATCTCAACATCAATTCATGAATCAGGCAAACTTAAGCCTTGTGCAAAAAATGTTTATTGTAAAATTTAAAAGGATCTCTAAGAAGTGAAGCTGAAGTTTTGTTGCCACATATTAGAGTTATGGCAACCAGCTACTTTGAGTCCTTATTCAAACTCAAAGGCAAACTTATTTAAACGTCTTCTATGGGCAAAATCATCTTCTAAAAAGGAGAATTTAGCTTAACCCTGCATAAATAAGTTTGAAATTGCAAAAATTCACATCAATTAATAGAATGCGAAATATGCATAGTGGTCGCTTAAATTAGCATTCAACAAATCGTCCAATCAGTGTTCCCCTTTTATATAAGGGCTATTATTTTGAAAACGTACATCGAAAAAAAAACAACTATTTTTTAAAAATCTGAAATTTTGATATATTGTTGGTATTGACGAAAGGAAAAAAGTGATTTCTGCTTTTATTTTTTGTGTACTCTGAATCGGAGTTATGCGCGGTTGAATTTTGAGGCTTTTTCACGTAGTTTTTGGTAATGGTGGCAATGTTTTGTGAATAGGTGCCACAAATTTCATCCGACTTACGTATATTTTTGCAAGTAAAAAGGAAAATAATTGAATAATTGAAATAAGTAAGTTTAAAATTAATAACTTTTCTCTTTTCCGGTAGGCGGCGCGTAAAACCTTGGTTTACTTCAAAGCTCATATCTCAAAAAGTAGGCTTTTTTTTTTTTTGTTTTTCACAAATTTTAAAGTAAACATATGCAGCTATGAAATTGAGAAATAAAAAGTCAGCAATTCAATATGGATTTTTTCTTACGATTTTTTAAAGTTTGGTATATGAAAAATTCACATGTGTTTTTTTATTAAGCTAATAATCCTGTACTAAATGTGGATCTAATAAATTAAACATTTCATATTTTAACACCTGCAATAAATTTGAACCATTTTTTGTGTATTTCTGATTGAGAAACAGGTTTTTATTCAGAATAAGAATTGGAGATCCCAATGATCGAAGATTTTGTTATAATTTCAACATCACCAACACTAACATTAGAAAAAAACATTAAAAAAATATTTTTCCTATAAATATTATAATTTAATCAATATTATAAATAAATACATAAAAAAATTAATTTATATATTTTTTTTTGCCTTTAAATTGAAATATTTATGATCATCAGAAAAAGAAAACATTTTGGCAATTATTTTATCGGGTGTAGTGTTATCCGGTAAAAAACAGTGGAATCCTTGAGCTCTTTGTTTTCTTCCAAGAACATTTCGTAGATGTGATGTCGGTGAGGGTCCATAACACCAACCGCTTTGATTTCTTAATTTTTGTCGATCCTTCTGTAATAGTAACAACATCTTTAAGGCCAGGCATTGTTCTACTAATTTCATCTGATAAGAAGTATGTTTGAATTTGTTTTACTATATTTTGTGACAAACTGTGCACTTGTTTGCTTTGAGGCCAACTGTAAGGACCTGCTGTTTCCAACAGATCCATGGCGAATTCTACCAGTTGTCTTGATGCATTAAATTCATCCTGGATACGTTGATTTGACCAAAATTTACGTGGTAGAGTTGTCAACAAAAACACTTGTTTTGATTTACAGCTGGCATCTTTAAACTCTTTTTTAAGGTTCATAAGCCATGATGTATATTCACATTCCTCGTTTGGTGATAACACTTTAACTGAATCTACTTGAAATATTCTTTGACTTATTGCCGATGTGACACTTGCAATTTTTTTTATAACTTCCTGTTGTAATATGATTTTGTTTGATAGGATATTCGGCTAACCTTCCAAGAACATTGTTAATATCTTCTAAAATGTCATTAAGTAGTTCAGGAACTGGTGGAGATATAGTATCAACCGAAACTGGTGATGGATCTAAAGATGCTGGAGGTATTTGAATATTTTCGTTCGTTGGAACATTTTCAACATCCTGATTTATAGAAATAATTTCACTATCGATAGTTTCCGAACATGAAAGCTGCTGTATAGAAAATATTAGTTGCATATGAATTTTTATTCATTTTAATAAAATAATTAAATTTACCTTATTTTTATAGATATAAGTGCGACATGTTTCACATATAAACTGGTCATCACGCAAAGTAAAATTTAGGGTCGCAGCTTTTTGAATAACAGCTGGTGTGACCAGTTTCACATTTTTTGATGTCCGCTGATGATTTTTGAGACCGTACAAGTTACAGCACAATTTGAAAGGCATTTCTATTATTATCTTTTCTAAACGTTATGTCTTCTAAATATTTTGGAATATAATTGATTATAAGGCAATCCAATCAATATATATATACCCTTGAAATAGTTTTGACATAGGTAGAATCAGGTAAAATTAGGTAGGTACAATTTAATATATTTTGATTGGATGCAAGTATAATTTGGTCAAAAACCGTTTGTGGGCGTCATTAGAAATTTTAAATGTTAAAATTATGAGCCTCTAATGAGATTTTAATTAGTAAAAAGGGGCTGAATAGACATTTTTTAAAATGAATAAACATTTTACACACCCTTTTAATAATTTAAATTCCTTTATTTTACCACTTAACTTAAATTAATTTTTAATAAGTTTTTAACCATTTAGCCGCACAGAAAATGGTTCAAATTTATTGCAGGTGTTAAAATATGAAATGTTTAATTTATTAGATCCACATTTAGTACAGGATTATTAACTTAATAAAAAAACACATGTGAATTTTTCATATACCAAACTTTAAAAAATCGTAAGAAAAAATCCATATTGAATTGCTGACTTTTTATTTCTCAATTTCATAGCTGCATATGTTTACTTTAAAATTTGTGAAAAACAAAAAAAAAAAAAGCCTACTTTTTGAGATATGAGCTTTGAAGTAAACCGAGGTTTTACGCGCCGCCTAGCGGAAAAGAGAAAAGTTATTAATTTTAAACTTACTTATTTCAATTATTCAATTGTTTTCCTTTTTACTTGCAAAAATATACGTAAGTCGGATGAAATTTGTGGCACCTATTCACAAAACATTGCCACCATTACCAAAAACTACGTGAAAAAGCCTCAAAATTCAACCGCGCATAACTCCGATTCAGAGTACACAAAAAATAAAAGCGGAAATTACTTTTTTCCTTGTGTCAATGCCAACAATATATCAAAATTTCAGATTTTTTAAAAATCAAAAATTTAAAAATCAACAAAAAAATGTACGTTTTCAAAATAATAGCCCATAAACAAATTTAAAACTTAACTAATAACTCAATAAAGCTTATGATAACAATCATAATACTGATAACAATTTACAATAAATCATTTGAACTATTAAAACCTCACAGCTGTTAATTTCTCTTGTGTTAATTATTTTATCTATTTACGCAATTTCTTTACTACAGATCCAAACACCAATTATTTTAACATAAAACCATTTATTCCATCTTATCTTGTTCAACAATCCAAAACAATTTATCATAACAAACCTTCCAGAAAAATATTTGTCATAATATTGATAAATTAGTTTTTATTTTAATAAATTTTTTTAAATTTTCTTCCTTTTTCCAATTATCGTTTTTCATTTCCTTAAAGAAGTAAATTAAACCTTAAGATATTAAACTACAGTTTAAAAACAAAATTATTTGCTAAGCCTGAACATTTATTATTTTGTTAGTATTATAAGGATAAGTGCAATAATAAATTTTATAGGTATTAATAGAAAGACATTTTATTAGAATACAAAATCCTTTTTGACCATCAATGGATTAAAAGTTTTGAGAGTAACAGGTGTTTAATTTATATGGAGAATCTCATGTTATTAAAGTTCATGTAAGTTAAAAGGAATTGGGATTGAATTATAACCGTTTGACCCTTTTTGACAGTTTCATAACTTTTTTGGTCATTTGCAGCTTGCAGTAATAATCAGCTTGTAGTAATAATTACAATAAAAAGCATTTGCACACGATGCGGTGAACATTGGATTCGAATGTTTACCTCCAACGTTTGAATCAAACAATCGACGATTGACATGGCAAATATCCTGCTACATGGTGAGGTGGTTGTTTGATTCAATCGTTGGTCAAGTAAAGGTTCATACGAATATTTTGTTAAAGGGTTTGTTATTTTTTGACTCAAATGTAATTTGTTTCGCTTTTTATTTCTGTCAAATAGAAGTAGTCCAAATTCTCATTTTCATCATAAAATTGCCCTTTTATGGAAATTATCGCTTTTGAATTCTTCAAAAAACCCTATTTTTGAATTAAATCTATTAAAAAAATGTGTAAAAACCTTTCTACTAACTAAAAGTCTGTAGAAAGTATGTAATAAAAAGATTTAGAGTACATCCATATACTGCTAGGATTCCCCTATATAAATAAAGCTCAAAATTCTCAGAATGGTTTTAAAATTAACAAATGTAGTGAATTCAAGCGAAAAATAATATAAAATATGAAGGGGCTGAAATCTCAAGGCTCTGAGAAAACAAGACTTCGGTCTGGGTTAAGGATTTTGGTACAGTTTTCGGCAAAACACTTTTATGAGGACATTGTTTTTAGTTTTGGTTAGCGATGTATATCAAAAATAAAACTCTTTGTTAAAGTACATGTATTTTGTTAAAGTACATGTTTATAGAAAATTACTATAAAACTAACACGAAACATCAATACGCTGCCGGAAAATTATAACAGATCATAAATTAACATAATTTAGTGAAAAGAATCGAAAAAACAGCAAACTACTCAAAAACCTCTCCATTTTGCGTTCCGAGAAAATATCACAAAATCACAAATTCATATTTCTTTCAAAATTCCAAAAATATTGTAAAAATTAAATAAAATCAAAAGTTCAAACTTTTTTGAAAATTCTAAAAATATTCCAAAAATTATTCCAAAATCAAAGATTAATAGTCGAGTAAATTAGATTCAAAATCGATAAAACTTCTAAGTCCTCAGGGACAGCTCCGATTTTGATGATTTTTTTATTTTTCTAATAATATTAAATTACAAAAGTGGGCACGAAAACACTATCTTTTCGATTTAATTTAATAATTTCCTCTATCAAACAAAATGAATGAGTATATATATGTAGTAAGATTTTCTATCTCTTGCTTCCTCTGTTCTCATCTTTTTCATCGTACAGAATTTAAAACTTTCAAATCCAAATTTCCATTTCCATGTATCATCTCAATATCTGTAATCAAACGAGAAGATATTCTCCGCCAAATACAAACAACCATTCTTATTATTTATAAATGCACAACTGTATTCTGTCTACACACAACATTATGACTAATCTTTGCATAACAAAAACTACTATGTAGACAAAAACAAGTATTACTAATTGATATTGAGTGAAGCAACAAAGCAATTAACTAAAAAAAATATTAAAATAGTATTGACTAACTTGTAGTGCAGATAAATAATTTTATGTTTCTTTAAATTTAGAGGCCGGAACCGAAACAAATTAGCAAACTATGAGCGGATTTATTTCAGTATGAAAATTATTATTTTAGAGTAAAACTCGAAATAGTCCGTCGTAACAACTTATTTTTGTTAAGCATACTTGATTTTTTTACTATTTGTTATTTAGTAAAGAAAAGGTTTCATCAAAGAGTAAAACATCATTTCTACAAAGGTTAATCCGGCATGAAAATGGGTGTTTACTAAACGATCGTATACAATATATTTTTGATCTAATAAATGATTAAATGTTTGGAATCCAAGAAAATAAAATAAAAAAAATTAAAACATCGTAAACATTATCAAAACGTTTAGAACACCAGTGACCAAAGAGATCCAAAAAATATGCCTGTAAGAAACTGTGAATGTAATCAACATTATTCAAAATAAGGCGATTTCAAAACTCAAGCAATCAATCAAGCAAAATACAATAAACCTTCCATATGCTGAACCTCTAAATTTATTTAATATTGTTTATGGTTCACGGTTTTTCTGTGCTAAAAAACAATCAGGCTTTGACAAATACAATACAAGTTTTCTTTTAACTTGCTGCAGCGCGTTCTATTAACTGATATAAAGATATAAATAATGGATATTACTCAAACGAATCGTGAATTAAAAAAAAACTTTTTTTTCCCAAAAAATCATGACAGTTGTGATCAGCCAATTTGTATAACGAAAAACTTCAAATAATTGTTATTTCTTTCAAATCAAGATTGTTTTGTGTTGTTTTTAGGTTGTTTTTACTATAGTTGCTTTATTATTATTTTTGCAATAAAATTTAATACATAAGTACTGATTTCTAATTATCATTGCTGTATGTAATCTGTCAATGGTTTGGCATGCAGTTAACTGTTTCGTGTCAGTCTAGAGTTTTGCAAACTATCCGGTATTTTAGTATCCGCGGATACGGGTTTCTATTCTTCAGCAGCTGCGATTAACCATTCGGATATGGAAATGTTTTAAAAAAAGCAAAACAAAAATTTTTAAATTAAATAAACTGCAAAAATGTTCAACTGCCTCAAATTTTTATTTACTTTAATTTTTATAAAAATGTTTTAGAAAAACAACAATTTAGAGAATAATCTCACAAACGGGATCGAAGTTTACCACAAAAGTGAGCCGAAACCGAGAAAGTCCTCCCAGTTCGTTTGATGATGGTTTTATAGTTGTTAACGCTTCCAATAATTTTTGAAGTTTTCGTGGCCTTTGTCCTGTATTCTTGAAGATTATGAACTTGCCTTTCATGTTTGAGTTAGAGTTCTGTATTTTTTCACATGTCACATTATTAATTTCATGTATATGGGTCGAGACTCGAGATCTTTTGGGGAAAGCGATGGTGATGCAGATGAAAAAGATTCGAAAAGTCTATTAAACATCTAGACTCAAATTGCAAAACAATTTTCGATGGATTAATAGTGTTGTTGGTGAGAGATTCAAGGTAATAAAAATGTTTGCTCGTTTTTTTATCCATCGTTCGATATTACATTTTAATCTAGTACTGATTTTTTCTTCTTCACATTTGTTAAACTTTTTGTACAAAATATTCAACATCCCTTTTGCTGTTAATAAAGTGGATAAGTCGTGTCGTGGTCACCAATATTTTAACAGCTAGTATTAATGGTTTGATTGCATTCTTCATGTTTCACAGTTTTTCAAAATCTATTCTAGATAATATAATTTAATTCGATAAGCGCGTTCTGAATTGGAACTACCACTCTAATAAGCTTTTCTAACATAGATTCAATAGAGTTCTATTTGTGTTTCACGTCAGATCGAAGCTCATGCCCCGTTTTGCCGATAATTTTCTGATGTAAAATTGAACTTTTCACAGTCGATTTTTTAAAATACCTAATCAAAAACATTTATTTCCTAAATCAATTTCTATCTGATAACCGTAATTATTTTGGTCGGATACCGAATACGGATTTTTATTCAAATATCCGCGGATATCGGAAACGGATAATCCGAATCGTTAAATTCTAGCAGTACCACCAAAAGGGGAAGTAGGTACTCATTTGGTTATGGTGAAATTAAGCGATGGAATCTCGACTCTCCATAAGGTTACCGTCTTCCTCACGAGAAGTACTGGCCAGGTCAGCGAAAAATCTCTCGACCTGTTAGAAGCACAAAGCTTTGGGATAAAAATCATAAAAATCAAGAAATGGAAGACCTTTAATAGGTGGGATGAAGGCGGGATCGACGAGAGACCGAAAGAAACCATTGCGTTGACATAGAATATCTTCAACTATCGTTTTGCCAAGGTCACCATGCATTAGGCCCGAAAGAGGATGGCAGTAGTTATGAGGATTATAGAGGAAATTATCCCAAGGGAGTTATTGCTGATATTACCATTTTCTCAAGTGGCATCTTGAACTATGATTACATTCGCTTTGGCGGACAAAATTGTTACATGAAATGCCGCAGAAGTTACTAATGTATATCCTGGTATTATCTCAAATGTCACCAAAGAAAAACAAAGATTATTGGGTGGGGCACAAATGCCCCCAGCTAACAATCCATAAATAGAAAAGACAGGTAACCTGCGCATGGCCCAAATTAGCGTTTAACACTCTATTACAGCGTCAGCCATCTGGGAGTCAAGCTGATATCAGAACTCTGGCTTCAACAAAACAGAATGATGGGCATTGCAAACACCGAGGCTAATAATATATATGGGATACTAATGCAAACACGCCTAGGAGGTGCATTACGATTAGGAAAAACATTAACTATATATGTCTTTTAGACTTCTTTACCAGAGACCTAGTAGCTATACAGATCACTTTAACACTCAGGGAATTAGCCACAAAATATCGGTAGCATTAGTCTACCTCACAAGCGATGGGATTCATATTACGGCCACAGAGGAACTGGTGGAGTAGTGCAATAAAAATAAGTGGACTCTAATATTTGCTGTGTTATGCAAAGAAGTGAGGTTTTGTTAGAGTAATTAAAAAAAGTGTTTTACGTTGCGAAAAAACCTACTTTTGCCACAAGGCAATGACAGGTGGTGTTGGACCTTACAGTGGGCAGCAACAAGGTAGAGCAATTTATAAAAACTGGAGAGCCTCAATTTAACACTCCTTGTCAAATTATAGAACTATTATGTTTGAACTATACAGTATGAAAAAGGAAGTATTCTCTGTTTGAGAGCGTAGGAAGACAAGGTGGGACTTATTTGAGAAGAATTTTAAGGAAGGTTAGAGGGACAAATAAATACTATACCACAGCGTTACAAGCTTGAGTGGAAATAAACCTGGAAATCAACAAGGCGTTCAAAACCAGCAGTCAAAATACAATTGTAAAAGAACAGAGGGACGCGTTTTGGATGGAGCATGAATATGTCCAAAATGAGAACAGAAGACCAAAGGACCTGTAACGCAGGTACACCTATAATAAGAAAATCAGTAGGTCTTGAAGAATTAGCTTCAGAACTGTCTGTAATAGTAACCCTACAACGCCTGTAATGGTTAGGCTGTATAAAAACTCTGGCGAAAACCGGCACTGAGCTTAAAACTTCGCTGAGAGGTCCGGATGCTACGTTTATGGAGAACGAGTAGCAGAGATCTACTCTTCTCCTAGAAACACAATTTCCAGGCGATATTAGTAAAAGATCAGTAAAAGACATAAAATACTAAGCCTAGAGGACTGAAAGGTCGCTGTTACTCTTTTTTAGGCGATCAATATTAAGTGGGATATAGATACCTACCAGCCATAAAAATAACCAGAGGTGGCTGGAATAGTACGAGCTCTCTTGCAGACCTCTGCACCAAAGTGGGCATTGCCGCAACTAATAAAAAATATTCAGAATAAGTCTAGAAATTGAGCATGTTCTAAACTCATTGAGAACCACAAAAGTGATATTCATTCCAAAAGTAGGAAAAGGTTGTCACCCAACCGAAGTCTCATAGACCCATTAGTTTAACATCTTTTTTATTAACAACGATGGAAAGGTAATTGACAACCATATGTTGAATCCTCAGTTATATTTAGACTTCCCAAAATGTTAAATCGCCAAAATGTTGGAGATGTTCAGATGAGTTGTAGATGTAATTAATAACACTCAGAACTTAAACTTCCATAAAATCATTTATTGAATATTCAAAGATTTCACAATTTGATTTTAGTAATTACTTGTATAACAAATTTCTTAAATTCCTGTTACAACTTTTAATAATAACAACCAAAAATTAGAGCTTCTTAGCTCACACAAAACCACACCACAACTGACTCTGATTAGCTTCAGCAAAATCAATTTTAAATGTTTGACCAATCAGCGGTCAGGTGAACTCATATTTCGTTTTATAAAATAAGTTTGATTACGTGCTTAAAATTGCAACTAAGCATTTTTGAACTACTAAGAAATTGAATTCTTGTTTATTATTTGAATTAAGAAATCTTAAATATGAAATTGTTTAATTAACGAAATTTGATTTAGGTGAATACCTTATACAATGTATGTTTATACACCGGGTGTATAATGTGTAAAGAACTTTAGAATTGTACATGACTAAGGGACTGGTGTGGTGGACCACAACATTACCCCGTTATTATAAAAAGATATTCCTTACAATTATGCTAAGGAATATCTTATAGATAGCACTATTTCATTTTAGACATTTTAATTGCTGGTTGGTCAGTTGTAGCGTTTACAAAATTCTTTTGCCTCCCTTGAATTTACATAAAAACTTCACAGGGATTAATATTAAAATTCAGTATCATAAAATATTACCTTAAAATACAATGTTTATTCTTAAATCTAAGTACAATAAGATTTTATGTAATTATCAAATATTATTATTTAATTATTCATTTCAGATAATAGTAAGTCAAATAACAACAATAAAACCATCAATTAAGCAAAAGGTTCTTTCATTTATTCATCTTATTCCCTTTTCTTCACTGAGACCACTATAATCTATACTATATTTTGAGCTTTCAAATGGGTTACAGTGGCTTTAACAAATCTTTGTTTTAAATATTTTATAAAAAAATAAGCGAGTCCTAAGAACATCAAACATAGGAATATCCCCATTAGAGTGTATGCAGTGAAACGTCCTCCTTCGACGGGACTATTTGTTAACTGATTATTGCTCACAGACTGAGGTGCAATGATTACCTCCTTGTCTTTAGTACTTTGGTTTCCCATAATGAATCCCAATTTAAAATAAATGCTCCGGAATACCTATGTAAGATAAATAAATTCTGGTAATTACACGAAATTTTAAAGTGACACAAGCTTTAGCACGTGTATAAGCAAGAGGTAGGTTAGTGAGTTTAAGTAAAGTATGGTTTCAACCTGTTGTTGTGGATTGTTTTCCTTTTGCCCTTAATCCACAATGTAGAAGTAACTTCTGTGGGGACTTGTATTACTTCGAAAAACACATTCGGCTTATTATCTAAGTATATATTCTCTTTGAGCAAGCTAACATTGATAACAGGATTAAGTCTTGACAAGGTTAAGTGTCAAAGAGAACAGAATTAAACAATCTGTGTGTATTAGAGTGATGACATTGAACCCCTATATATGATAAAATAGCTCACTCTTTTTTTCATAGGTAAATGTTAACATCTTCAATTTTTTAGCCTTTCCAGATGCATTAAATGTGACCAAATCCTTTCCAATCCTATCCAATCCTATCCAACCCTATCCAATCCTATCCAATCCTATCCAATCCTATCCAATCCTATCCAATCCTATCCAATCCTATCCAATCCTATCCAATCCTATCCAATCTTATCCAATCCTATCCAATCCTATCCAATCCTATCCAATCCTATCCAATCCTATCCAATACCTGGCAAGGAATGTTGTGGTATTGTGCCCCTCTAAGAAGCCTACTTCCTTTTTTAAAACTCCCCCATGGAGAGGTACCGATTGTTGCTCTTCATCAGCGGCTGCTTCGATGGCATCCTTTAAGTTTTTGAAACGACCTGTTTTGATATACAGCCGGGTGGGCTCTCTCAGTCCTTCAATGAAAACCTTGAGAGCAGTTTTTTCATTAATGGTTTCGATGAATTTTCTGTACTCTTCGCCCTGGCTCATTACCATAGTAGAGCTCAATTCCTCAACTATCAACTCCAATTTAGTTGCAAATTCTCTTACTGTTCGGTTATTCTGCCTTTGTCTAAATAATTCCATTTGGAGCTGTTCCGAAGATCTTGCAGGTTTGCACAATTGTTTTAGCTCTTGTCCTAGTGCAGCTATATCTTTGAACTTTTTCCCTTTAATACTGTCGGCAACCGTACCAGTTATCTTCACAATCTGCACAAACGATAGACAGCTTTCACGCTGAGGTACCGGTGTCAAGTCATACAAAAATTTCGCGCATCCTAGAAAGTGATCTAAGTCCTTCGGATTTCCACTAAAAATAGGGATAACGGTTGACGCAAGTTTAATATCGAAGGTAGACATGTCTGTGCTATCGTCAAAACCCAAAAATCCAGAACCAGACCAGTCTTCGTTGACAGAGGATTCTAGGACTGATTCGTTACTAGTATCTGTAAAAATTGAATTCTCAGCACGTTCATTCATAAAGTGGGTCTGAGCGGTTGTTTTTCGGGTGTAATGTCACGGCAGTGATTGCAATTAACGTACCATACGCAAGAGAAACCCAGCAACTATAATTATTCCATACAGATATCCTTATTACCAATTTCTCAAATGAACCCAAATTCTGAATCAATTATAATAATTATTATCAACCCCAAACCCTTTTTTTCCAAAATGAACCCAAAACTGAATGTAATATTTATTTACTAACTCAACTCTTTTAATGGAACAAATTCTTAAAAATTTTTCCACTTTCACCAATGAAACCGACAATTGACAACCAATTCTTAAGCCATTATTTATAATAAAACAAATTAAATTAATTTTCACCAATTTGATTATTGTTATTTGATTATTAATGACGATTATTTGATTATTAAAGACTATTAATATTTCACCAAATTGATAATTTAAAAAAAAAAATTTTCCAATCTAATTCATGAAACTTTACTTAAAAGCTTGCTACCTTATACATGACATTAAATATTTAAACTTTTCAAAATTCCAAAAAAAAAATTGTAACAGATCAAAAATTCAAACTTCCTTTCCCAATTCCAAAATATTGCAACGCTTATTACAGAAAAATTTCCAATTCCCTTCCACCAATTCGATAGTTAAAAAGTTTTAATTAACTAATTTAAGACACATCGAATTATTTATTATTTACTTAAAACCCCAAAAAATTTTTGATTAATTAATGAAATATTTTTAATTAATTATTATTCCTTATTATTATCATTATCATTATTCATTATTTATAATAAAAATCCTGTAAAAATTTATTTATAATAAAAATCCTTTCTTCTTTCTTTTCTAACTATTAAATTATTTCCACCAATTTGACAATTGAAAATTACCATTATAAAACTTTCCAACTAATAATTTTCCAAAATTTCCAATCTAATTCATGAAACTTTACTTAAAAGCTTACCACTTTATAGATGACATTAAATATTTAAACTTTTCAAATTCCAAAAAAAAATTATAATAAAATCAAAAACTCGAACTTCCTTTCCAAATTCCAAAATGTTGCAAAGCTTATTACAAAAAAAAAAATTCCAATTCCCTTCCACCAATTCGATAGTTAAAAAGTTTTAATTAACTAATTTACGACACGTTGAATTATTTTTTTATTTACTTAAAACCCGAAAAATTTTTGATTAATTCATGAAAAATTTTTAATTAATTTTATTCATTATTATTATCATTATCATTATTCGTTATTTATACCAAAAATTTTCTTTCTTCTTTCTTTTCTAACTATTAAATTATTTTTCACTAATTTGACAATTAAAAATTACCATTACAAAACTTCACTAAATTGATAATTAAAATTTTCCAATTCAATTTATGAACTTTACTTTATTATTATTTAAGCTCCAACCCTCAACAAATTCTCATGGAATTTTTGGTGATTGGTTGGTTACCTTATATTACTTCCTTGTTAGTCTGGCAACCACCCAGTCCAATTGTTGAGTTGTGGTGTGGTTTTATTTTATACTGCGGTTTTATACTGCGCTCCTGGCAAGGTCGCCAAAAATGTTGAATCCTCAGTTATATTTAGACTTCCCAAAATGTTAAATCGCCAAAATGTTGGAGATGTTCAGATGAGTTGTAGATGTAATTAATAACACTCAGAACTTAAACTTCCATAAAATCATTTATTGAATATTCAAAGATTTCACAATTTGATTTTAGTAATTACTTGTATAACAAATTTCTTAAATTCCTGTTACAACTTTTAATAATAACAACCAAAAATTAGAGCTTCTTAGCTCACACAAAACCACACCACAACTGACTCTGATTAGCTTCAGCAAAATCAATTTTAAATGTTTGACCAATCAGCGGTCAGGTGAACTCATATTTCGTTTTATAAAATAAGTTTGATTACGTGCTTAAAATTGCAACTAAGCATTTTTGAACTACTAAGAAATTGAATTCTTGTTTATTATTTGAATTAAGAAATCTTAAATATGAAATTGTTTAATTAACGAAATTTGATTTAGGTGAATACCTTATACAATGTATGTTTATACACCGGGTGTATAATGTGTAAAGAACTTTAGAATTGTACATGACTAAGGGACTGGTGTGGTGGACCACAACACATATATGAACTAGTACTATGGTAAGATTCATTGCAAGAATCTCATTGTGATTCCTATAAAAATCTGGCCATTCAAAACGAAAATATTCTGGCAGTCATAGACCCATTATTCGATTAAGCCCAAACTTCAACACGGTACCTGTTATGGTCTCCTCTTGCAATTTATATGCCAATTGCCAAAACTTGTGACAACTTGTTGTGCTGTAGTTGATTTTCTACGAGCTTACCAGCTTCGGCTACTCAACATCGTAACAGCGGTATAATAAACAAATCAGTTGATCTTTCCTAAGTCTCATTACCATATAGAAGCATAAACTGGCTTAAGTGTCTCTAGCCGGTATATAGCTTAGTAGTTCAGTTAATTGTTTTGGTTGAATGAAGGATGAATTTTTAGGGTGCTCAGATATTTTAATCCATTTGTCTTATCAGTCACCTACTCAATACCTCTTTTCTTAAGATAAGGACAATAACAACCATTAATCATTTTGCTTTTAGTTTTAATCATTTCACTTAATTTTGATAGTTAAGCTTCATAATTTCAGAGCAGGAACTATAGAACCAAAATCAAACTCACATAGAAGATATCCAATTATTACAAAACCAATAAAATTTATCAAAAACAATCACAAACTAAAAACTTATTCGTTTTTTTTTTTAAGGTTACCTTAAAAATTGGTGGAGCAGCCACTGTATTTAATGGTACTCAGATTAAAATCAAATGTCCGGTAAAAAAGTAAGTACAAAATAAAAACTTTTTTTTATTGAACCTTTTCTATGCATATTATGAAATTTTTTTCTGTTCTAAAACAAAAAGCACAAAAGATAAAAAAATAAAAGAAAATG
The DNA here is from genome assembly GCA_963693315.1 of Diogma glabrata. Taxonomy (NCBI): domain Eukaryota; kingdom Metazoa; phylum Arthropoda; class Insecta; order Diptera; family Cylindrotomidae; genus Diogma; species Diogma glabrata. The sequence goes on along the minus strand of OY856186.1, from coordinate 70,633,783 downwards.
ATAATTTTTTTATATTGATTAGATTTAATCGTACGAAAATAAGATGGAGTAAGGATTATAAATTTTTAAATAAAACAAAAAAATATAAAATATCTAAGAAAGGAGCATTGAGAATATTATCGATTGTGTTCCGGGATTCTGGTGTATATACATGTCATGCTGGTTTAAGTACAGCCGATTTACGATTAACTGTTGTACCAAAAACGAGCTCTCCACTTCTGAGTTCGGCAAATGAAGATTATGAACGACGAATGGATATTTCAGGTAAGTTAAAAATTGTTTCTCTTATTCTCAATAAAAATATAAAATATTATTTCGTAGATTTAGATACTTATAGTGATATAACTAAAATACAAGATACCGATCAGTCGAGTTTTTTTATTTTCACCAATAACCAAAGTCATGAGCAAACAACATCAAGGTAATCAACATTGAGAAAAAAAAGGTTTTGAATTTCATTATCTTTTTAAAAGCAAAAAAAAAAATCTTAAAATTTTTATTTACGCAAAAAAAAATTATTTAATTGAATTTTGACTTAATTATCAAAATAAGAACTTAATTTAATTATTTTAGTTTTTGTTTTTTTCCTGTTTTGTTAAAATAAAATTAATTAAGTAATTAATTCATTGGCTATATTGGTTTGCTGAAATAATTTATTTTAAAGTAGTAATAACAAAAAATTGTATTGCATTTCTTAGCACACTTTTAATTGCAATTGCAATTTTATTTTATTTTTATTATATTTAGTTGTTGTTGATTAACTGTAAACGCTTTTCGTTTTTGATTGATTTTAATATTGGATAAACGATTAATCAATATTTTTAAAAATTAAAATGTTTTTGCTCTAGGAACTTTTGAATTTTTTCTTAAAGTTTATATATTTTGAAATCATTACTTTTAACAAAGCCTAAATAATTTTTTTCCTTCAAAAAACAATTAAGGCGTCATCCGTCAAATATTTTTATAACCGCTTTTTAATCGCTGTTGTTGGTAACTACTTTTTAATACGCATAATAATTTTGAACTTCTAAAAAATAAGAATAAAAATAAACACTTTGCCCAATAAAATCATTTTTATTCGCCTATATATTAAAGTGTTACTTTATTACTGTGATTGGCGGCCTTAAAGTGTCACTTTTTAACTATTTTTTTTTTTTGTCATAGTTACGTCCAAAAAAGTAAAAAGCATTTGTATTTGTTTAAATTCTATGAAAAATAGATTTTTTTATCAAAGCAACCCTTAAATTCAAAATTTCATTATCCAATTAAAATAGTTGTTATCATTTGTTGTCATGGTTATACAATAATTTGGAAATAATACCAAATATTTTGTCAAAGGTTACTTGTTCCACATATTTGTATTTTAAAATTTATGCAAATCTATAATTGTAAATGAGAATAAACCAATTTTTTTAAAATATTTTGCTTGCGGCGAATAAAAAATAGTATACGATGCATTGACGTAAGCTATTTTGGACTTAATGTGGGTGCAAATCTCAGCTAGCGCCTCGATTTGCAAGCTCCACATCCGTCCAAAATCTTTAGCTTTACCTCCTAGCATCATAATGTACTATTTCGTCTTAGAAAAGCTGGACGCGAAACATGGATTTTTTTGGCCTTGTTACACAAATTACTATTATTTTAATTCATATTATGAACAAAGATTAGGATTCTGTAAGTCATAAATATTTGAGAGTTTTTATTCAAACAATTAAACAATTTTCAGAAAAATCTTTTTGAATAAATTTTTCGAACTAGTTAATGAAATGTCTGTAGGTCCAGACTTCAGGTATGTGATACAAACCTGGACCTGTCATAGTTAACCATATTATGGTAAACTATGACATAACTATAATTGCTAATCTTGTTTTTGTTTTCCAAACTGTATCCCACATTTGGATGTTATATATTGTATGTTGTGTGCGTTTAGTGCAAGCCTCGTGTTCCGACAATTTCCTTGAGTAGAAGAATCGTATATTTTCATTGGATGGATGTTTGACTGTAGAACGCTGGGGTATGCATACATCTGTTTTGAGTACATGGTGCCAAAGTACATCTGCTACAACACTCACCTCAATCGAACGAGCTCGCGCTCTTTTTAATTATGTCCGTACCCAAAGCAAATAGAATTATTTGGCAGTTCATTTCATTATTAATATCATTAATCAAATAAATAACAGTGGTTAAAATATTGAGCCTTGTAGACCAACAGCTGTGGGAGAATTGGTTTTATGAGGACATAGAAATAATTGTCAGAGTTTTTAAAAAATATCGGTGCATTATAGAATCCAGACCGCTACCTGTTGCTCGGATCTAGCAATGCAGTGAAAATTTTACTTTCACGTTATCTCGCATCTCGTCTAGATGTTTCTAATCACAGACTCGTTGGTTGGATGTTGGTTGTTATTATTTATGTAAACGGAACTCATTGAAGCTGGCATGGTGTTCAATTTTTTTGGTATATGGTCAGAAGTATTTTGAGATAGAAGATATATTGACGTCTATTGATTTAAGATGTTCTAGCTTAAAAAAATTTATCTCTTTCTTTATGCTTTTGATCTAATTACCGAAAATATTTTGCAGAATTTATGTATTGGTCCCTAATTGTGATTTGGGGGAGAAAGAAGTAGCATTACACTTACACTTCCTAATGACTTATCATTTTCTCAGTAGCATCAACGATGTTACAGAGATCTTCAGCTCTGCTTGAGCTTGCTTGGGATGTCCTAAGCCCATTACTTCTACTGAAGTGAATATTCATGTAGCTCCCGATACTCCTATGCATAGTAAGTGTGTGGATGGTGAAGTATCCCGGATCCCCTTTTCCCTTACACCTTCTGCAGCACATTCTTGAAGTCTCTAATAAATTGTGAGATGAATATATTTCTAGCCACTGAGTTAGCTTCTTTCGATATTGCATAGATTCGTTGTGTGAAGAGTTAGCCTTTGTGAACCCCACTTCGATTTTCTAACAGGTCTTATGTTTTGCTTCTGGCATCGCACGAAGTTCCTTGCATGCTTGGTCATTACTTCTAGGGAGAAAGATACCAATCTTGTATAGGGAATCGAATGAACGGGTCCTATTCTTACTACCAACTAAATCATTTCTACTTCCAATTTCGGTAAGACTGTCTCGAGCCAGTTGACATATGCATGAGTTCACTTATTCACCCTTAATTGCGAAACCAATGCTGCTACCTGGCTTTGAACGCTTTTACGTGCTCTAGTATCGGTATTATTTTGGGTCTTCTAAGCTACGTTGGGCTAGGACTCGTGGCGTTTTGGACTCTCAGACTGACTTTTCGTTTAGTAGTCTAATGAACGTGGTACTCAACTTTTTCTTTAGAGAATTTGGCCGTGGTCGTAATATAATCTCCCAAGCTCTCTCCTCAGTGTTGTTACATTTATCTCAGTGAGGTTAAATCTATCTGACTCTGAATCGAAAATAGTAAAATATAAAGCTATGTCTATGGGTGGAGGGATTGATGTTTGGTTTGGGTTGTGATTTGGTGTATGGTTAACATAAATGTAAACTAGCACTAAAGTATTAAGCCAAATATGGAAATTCAAATTCGTTAGAACTAAATATTCTAATACTGACACAATCCTGTTATCTGCCAGAAAGCCCTCTTTGACTCTCCACAGTAAATTTGCAAATCTACAAAAGTCAATATGCCAAATTTTCTGGCCAGAAAAGAACAATGAAAAGAACAATGCCATTGATGAACATCCAAGATTTGAGTTTATTGGTATTTTCAAACTGTTGGAGTTAGGAAAACTTCGTTTGAAGATGTAGAGCTGCCGATTGAGCATCAGCATATGGTCCAACAACCAAAGCTACAACTTTCTCTCACTTTAAACTAAGTGACTTGTATAATCAAAAATTTATAAAAATGAATTTTTTTCGTCCAATAGCTAATCAGTTCCTTACGGTACAAATTTTGACCTTGTAATAAACTGCGTGCAAATGGATTTTTGAACGAAGACTGTAATTGCGAACCGACATGAATTTTGTAACTTTGTGTTACAAATTTTAATATTTAACCTAAAACTTTACTAAAACGCAAGGTGGTCGTCTTAACAAAACAAATTTCTAATTTAATGAAACTAGCGTAATAACAAACAACTGCCACCAACCATTTTTTTTCAACAACATAATAGATTTCAATTTTATGCAACAAAATGTCAAAAATCTTATTACATATATCATTTCCTAATAGTTTTCTTACAAAAATCAAGAAATCAGGTTAACTTTCTTTGCATGCATTTATCGTCGAAAATCAATATGTTTACTCAACGAACAAAAAATATTAGAATGTATCTGTTTAGTTTCTATAAATAAATTAAAACTCTTCCTGGTAAAATCATATCGTCTATTGATTAGGTAAGTTAATTATTTGTGTTTATAAACCATAAAGGTTACCATATCACAAATCATTTAAAATTTAAGACATATATTCAAAAAAAAAAGTTTAAGGAAAGTTATTTTCAGGCATATCATGCATATGTTAATTCTCAGAAAATTAAAACTTTTCCTTAAGAAATTATTTCAAAAAATTGTTAATATTGTGTAACGAATGGTAAGATAACAAGGTTACATAAGTTCAAGTCATTAAGGCTACATAAAATACAACTACACAAAATGTACAGTAAATATAGTAAGTTAACTTTAATTATAAATTTCGTTTCTTCATTAAATATTACAAAAAGAGTTTTCTGGAGGTTTGACTCTAGAGTCAAAAATGTGATATTCGACCTCAAGAACAAGAAACAGTGAGACATCACATCTTTCTGAAGCTTGTCACAAAGGTCAATATGTAATAGTCTAACGTTTCGTTTGTTTGATGTTTTTGAAAATCAAATTTTTACAAAAGATATCATCACGAAATTATTTATGTCTCTATATAAACAACAAACCTCCAAAAGAAAATTCTAAATATTTTTCTACAAACGATGTTCTCATAAGAAATATTACAGTTATAAAGTTAAACTCAACATATAAAGTTGTAAGTTGAAACCACTTTATGTAAATTTAAAAGAGAAAAGCGATAAAATTCCTTCAAATTGTTTCACATATTTCACAAAAGCATATGTACTTATGTAGAGGTACATTTTTATTCGCAGAAGTTTATGATTTGGAATTTATTGAATGAAAATTAAATGGATTTTAATTTAATGTTCATTCGTATTCGTTATAAATAATGTAGTTACTCCTATTTTAATTTTAGTTGTGAAGAGAAAATAATGTTGAAATTATATACACGGCTCTTAATGTATTTCTTAATAAAAAATAAGTGTTGAGGAAAAGATTATAATATGTGCCACAACAATGAACAATTATTTTTTGAGACATTGGTCACACAACAACTCTGACTCTGACTCTTACTCTGACTCTGACTCTGACTCTGACTCTGACTCTGACTCTGACTCTGACTCTGATTCTGATTCTGATTCTGACTCTGACTCTGACTCTGACTCTGACTCTGACTCTGACTCTGACTCTGACTTTGACTCTGACTCTGACTCTGACTCTGACTCTGACTCTGACTCTGACTCTGACTCTGACTCTGACTCTGACTCTGACTCTGACTCTGACTCTGACTCTGACTCTGACTCTGACTCTGACTCTGACTCTGACTCTGACTCTGACTTTGTCTTTGACTCGGACTCGGACTTTGTCTTTGACTCGGACTCGGACTCTGACTCTGACTCTGAATCTGACTCTGACTCTGACTCTGACTCTGACTCTGACTCTAACTCTTGTAACGGGAAGATGAAAATTGCTAAAATTAAGCTTGCGAAAACTCAATTCTAGCGAGAACGCTGCACTCCTAGCAATGCTCTTGCATAGCTCAGACGATGGGGGGTTCAATTTACGTGCGTTCTTTCCCTTACAAAAATGTAGAGTGCAATTAAAAAAAAATATAGCCGAAAGAAAATTTAATTAATTGAAAAGAGAAAAAAAGCAAACCTAGAGGAAAATTGATAAAGGAAAAGAATGGAAACCAAACACAAATTGCTTCCAACCACCACTACCTGACCTTGACTTCACCACTACATCATTTCAACAACATATTTCCTTCATTCAGTACATCCAAGGCATCCTACCAACAATCGGTTAATCTATAACATTCTATATTATATGATATAAAAACATTTAAACAAAACAAACCTAATAAAATTTCAAATTTATAAATACAAAAAAAATTAAATATTACTTTTAATATGTAATTCCGTTTTTTTCTTTAAATAAAATTGTGTAAACATCTGCTTTCTCTTCAAAATGATGTCCTGTATTCTTATTATGTACTTCAACCAATTTTAATTTAATCAAACTAACTTCAACGAACCAACTTTATTGATATGGCTGTAATTCCAATAATGTAGTTCAATTCAATAAATATTCAAATAATTCAAATTCTATTAATATATCCAAAATTCAAATGCCTCCATGAATGAAAATAAAAGTTCTGATATCACACCTGCACCACATCGTTTTTCATTTATTTGTAAAACAAATTTCATCAAACATAATAATTAAAAAAAATAAAATCGCTTTTCTTTTGTTTTCTTTAACTAAATATTATTCGATTTTGTCTTTATATTTTTGTTTGGTAGTTTTACCAAAACTTAATTAATAATTTATAATCATTAATAATTTTTATTTAATGGTTTATTATGATTGTTTTTTTTTTTTAAATTTATGAAATAATCTCAATACGAACCAAAATATGTATTAGCCAAATTTAAACAGAAAAAAAAAACAAAATTTTCCCAAACACAATTTAGTTTCATTTCCATGAACATCAGTTCCAACTATTAATATTTATGAAAACATTTTCGATTTCTTTTTTTTTTCATTTAATAAATTCTTTACATTAAATTAAAATTGGAAAACGTAATTCTAATACTAACTTTTAGATTTCTATCAACAAATAATATTAAACTTTTCAAGATTAAAATTCAACAATATCTATATTTTAATTAAGCTTCACTTTTCCATTTTAAATTTTAAAAAAAATCAAATCCGCTATTATTCAACTTTTCAATCTCAGGTCTTTATACGAACTCCCAACTTTTCATTTCCTTTTTCCATTCGTCAGTTATTTTCGTTCTTGATTTCAAAATTTTGCAAAGGTAAATTGATCCAAAATTGATGAGTACTAAAATTTTAGTTTAAATAATTTTGTATAGTAATAAAACCGTTACACTCTGACTCTCACTCTGACTTTGACTCGGACTCTGACTCTGACTCTGACTCTGACTGAATCTGATTGACTCTGACTCTGACTCTGACTCTGACTCTGACTCAGACTCTGACTCTGACTCTGACTCTGACTCTGACTCTGACTCTGACTCTGACTCTGACTCTGACTCTGACTCTGACTCTGACTCTGACTCTGACTCTGACTCTGACTCTGACTCTGACTCTGACTCTTGCCTGACTCTGACTCTGACTCTGACTCTGACTCTGACTCTGACTCTGACTCTGACTCTGACTCTGACTCTGACTCTGACTCTGACTCTGACTCTGACTCTGACTCTAACTCTGACTCTGACTCTGACTCTGACTCTGACTCTGACTCTGACTCTGACTCTGACTCTGACTCTGACTCTGACTCTGACTCTGACTCTGACTCTGACTCTGACTCTGACTCTGACTCTGACTCTGACTCTGACTCTGACTCTGACTCTGACTCTGACTCTGACTCTGACTCTGACTCTGACTCTGACTCTGACTCTGACTCTGACTCTGACTCTGACTCTGACTCTGACTCTGACTCTGACTCTGACTCTGACTCTGACTCTGACTCTGACTCTGACTCTGACTCTGACTCTGACTCTGACTCTGACTCTGACTCTGACTCTGACTCTGACTCTGACTCTGACTCTGACTTTGACTTTGACTTTGACTTTGACTTTGACTTTGACTCTGACTCTGACTGACTCTGATTGACTCTGACTCTGACTCTGACCCTGACTCTGGATCCAATTCTTTAAATCCAAATACGTTACTAAAATCAACGAGAGCAAGGGTTTGAATGATGTAATGGATCCCTGGAGTGATTTAAATTTATTTTAGAATGTGGCCAAGCCAAGACATTGAAGGCTCAATTTGGTTATGGGTTCGGCTTCAGTACGTCTAAATACGTAGGAGTGCGGCTGTTATTATTATTGTAACAAATTGAAAAATTATATCCAAGTAAGCAATAGAATACATCGAATATACTAACATCTCTAAAAACGATACTACATATTTGTCCTAATAGGCACAATTAAAAAATGTTGTCTCACTTATTATTTCTCTTAAATAAACAAAATTAATCTGTTATCTCCTCGAGTTGTTAGTAAACTAAAAACATATTTACTTTCATTTTTATTCCATCTTTTTTAACGAATTAATAATTACCGTAATTTGACTGTTCCTATTCATCTATTCACTTAATCACGACTCATAAATAATAATCCAAAGCTTAATACTCGTAATATAGATAAAGTACAATTTCATTTCTCTTTTATCATAATATTATTACCAATCTGTAAGGAAACATAAAAAAGCTACATTTTCTGACCATTTAAAAAATAATAAAAAAAATAATGATGCCTAAAGCTTTATAATGAAAGTCTTTCTATTAAAAAAAACGATCGTAAAAGCTAAACAAAAAGTGTATATATAATTTTTATGTTTGACAAGAAAAGGAAAAGGAAATAAACTAATATAGTGGTGTTAAGTACAGAATCTTATTGTGATGATGTGAAAAGGATTGTGCTTTGCTTTAATATTGTGGTAGATTAGGAGAACTACACGTTTTGTTTATGAGTTTTACACCATTCGATATATGAAGACTACTGAGCCGGTTTCAAAATTTTTTTCTGTTTAAAACTTTTTGATTTGAGGCATCAGGAAAATTTTTTTAGTAAAATTGAAGAAAAGAGGACGGGAACTCCCGCAGATCTATTCATTTAAAATTTCAATAGCTGTAAATCGTGTCATCTGACTTCAATGAAACGCGGTACATAAGTTTTTTGTGTGGCTTCACAAATATTTAAAAGTTTGTTTGGCCACATTGGAACAGAAGAAGGGGGCTCTCTTATAAACGATCATTTGATTCTTCAATAACTCTAAATTCTGTCATTTGATTTTTATGAAACTTGATGCATAAGCTTTGTAGTGTTTGCTTGTATAAACCGTTTGGGAGCCCCTATACAACAGTTTATTTAAAACTTCGATAACTTTAAACCAGGCCATTTAATGTTTATGAAACTCGTTAGCTAAACTTTTTGTATGATTGCCTATTTTTTTTGGCGTGGCGATAGCCTAACCTGACATGTAGACTGCTAAGTCCTTTATGCCATCCTGATATTCAAGAACTTTTTGAAAAAGCTGAGATCTGCTTTGCAGATATCTTCGATCCTTACATAGTTTGATCCTAATATGCCACTTCGGAGCCCTGAGAGGGTCAAACATTATCCCACAATGTGAGGAACTGTTTTATCCTCTTCAAGACATAAACGGCATGTTGGGTCATTTTGTACTCGAAGTCGTATCAGATGTTTGTTCACATTATGTTGATCTGTTAGTAGTCCCACCATTAGCATGCGGTCTGACCTGGCCAGGTTTAAAAGAAATTCGGTGGTTTGCCGGCTTAACTCTTGAGTGAACATCTTAAAGACCTTGCAGCCTTTTGTGTTCCTGCATTGGAAGTTACTGAATTGAAGGAGAACCTGTTCGGCTGGCGATCTTATCCTGTCTTTTGATATACAACTGCTGGTTCAGGATCTATGAGTTTTCCTGTTGAGCTCTCTGTTAATTTATTAGATTTTTTGCTCTCGAGATTCCCACTAGGACCTGGTATCTATATCAATAATATACTATTTTTAAAAACGAGAAAATTTAAAAACCTAGAACATTCTTGCACTACTTGTGACTTGATAGTGTAGTTTTCCGAGATTTTTGAGCAGTCTGGCTATTAGCAAAAATATTGCTGACCTTTCCAGATCACATATGTTTCGTCGCTCACCTCGATGCTGCTTTTATGGCGAATACGTCAGCCTTGAAGCCTTAAGAGTCTTTAGTTTTACAAATATATGTAAAGGAGGAAGCTTCAATAAAACCTGCAGACTATCTGTCGACATTGATCTGAAAGCTCTATTGATACATTGAGCAAGCAAACCTTTAACCGCCTCCGGTTTTTTATGGCATTCCCAACAAAAGTCCTCGAGAGCCATGCAAGGAACCCATAGCTGACAATGGGTCTGACAACTACTTTATATAGCTATTAGACCATTTTCGGAGTCAGCCCCAATGTGCCTACAAAAAGCCCTCCTGCACTGCCACAGCGCATTAACAGCCCAATTGAGCTTGATGAGAATAACACCAAGATACTTTACACTATCTTGAAGATTTAATATGTCAGTATCGATTGAAGGAAGAGTGAAGTTGTTCGGTGTGAAGTAGTTTACTTCTGGTGGTAAACGCAACGAGCTGTGGCTTAGAAGCATTAATCGAGAAACCATTCTTCCAACACCAACTGTTGGTAATGTTTAAGACATTCTGCATTTTTCTGTAGAATTACCCTATATTATCTACTTTCAAAAGAATACTAACATCATCGGCATAGCCGTAAGTGTTTAGCTCTTAGCCATTTAATTCAATTATGAGCCCCTTGGGAACATCCACTTTCCATCACACCCCCTTGGGAACATCCACCTTTCACACCTGTCTGGATTTCGGTGTTGTCCATCGTGAGAATAAACGAACATCGATCTTCTAGCGCTAGTTATATTCACCTAAGGAGTGTTTTGTTCACCCCGTACTTTTCCGCTCCGTTAAAGAATGGTTCAAAAGTGCCTTCGACGTGCGTAATAGTAGGTCAATAATATTTATGTCAGCATAAATTCTTCACAAAATTATTTATTTCGTGGTTTTTTCTTTTAAGTATTTTTTTAAATAATCAAGCAAAAAAAACCAAAGAACTTACTACGGCTTCCGGAAGTTTCATATTTAAGAAATATATTAAAGACTCTGACTCTGACTCTGACTCTGACTCTGACTCTGACTCTGACTCTGACTCTGACTCTGACTCTGACTCTGACTCTGACTCTGAGTCTGACTCTGACTCTGACTCTGACTCTGACTTTGACTCTGATTCTGACTCTGACTCTGACTCTGACTCTGACTTTGACTCTGACTCTGACTGACTCTGATTGACTCTGACTCTGACTCTGACCCTGACTCTGGATCCAATTCGTTAAATCCAAATACGTTACTAAAATCAACGAGAGCAAGGGTTTGTATGACGTAATGGATCATTGGAGTGATTTAAATTTATTTTAGAATGTGGCCAAGCCAAGACATTGAAGGCTCAATTTGGTTATGGGTTCGGCTTCAGTTCAAAAAAAAAATTATTTATTTCGTGGTTTTTTCTTTTAAGTATTTTTTTAAATAATCAAGCAAAAAAAACCAAAGAACTTACTACGGCTTCCGGAAGTTTCATATTTAAGAAATATATTAAAGGAATGTGTTCTTATAAACAAGTAGTTTAAGAAATTGATTGTATATGAAGATCTCTATAGTATATTACTAAAAGTAAGGAGGATGGAAAATGGAAGCACAACTGACATGGGATATTTTGCCCATTACAATCAATCTTGTTGCCTTTTTAGAGATAGTCTCTTCAATATCAGAGACTACCTCTAGAAAGATTGTTTCGGGTTTTCTTTAGATAGACATTTCTAATGTGACGGTCAATCAACCTTTCCAAAGGCTTTATAAAGTATGAGGAAAGACTGATCGGTCTAAAGTTTTTCGCCTCGCAGTAGTTGATTTTCTTGGTTTTGGATAACGTTTCTCCAGGCTTATGGTACATAAAAAAACTATGTAGCCCACGAAGATCCTTAAGAGTCTATTTCCTACACTGTTGTATCATTATAGGCCAAATTGTGTCTGGACGTGGAGATTTGTATGGCTCGAAAGAGTTGAAAGCCCAAGACAGAGCCTCGGGCGATACAACCCTATTTACTATTATCCAGTCCATTCAATTAGGTTTTCTCCCCAAAGTACGGCAAGACCGGATATTCTCTTTTTAAGGATGTATAGTTCCTGAATTATTATTTTTGTGTATGCAACTTTTTTCAAGTGAAGCCATGACATTAATTGACCCACTTTTACTATATTGTCGCTCGATCCTTCAAAACTCAAGCTTGTCCGTTGCCATTATAACATTGATGCTTATGTCTTCAAGCCGGATCCAATGCAATTTACATTTACTGAGCCGAACATATTGAGAAAAGTTTGCTTTCCCACTATCTTCATCGAATATTTATCAACATATCTTCAAACAGGCGCGCGTTTCTGTATCAAATTGTTTTTTTTCTGGCTAATAATTCTACTGTTTGTTTCAACAATTTCAATCACGTAACACGATCCGACAACTTTCACTAGCCTAGACGTATTACCGTCCACAAAGTGTTCATCTAGTTTTGGGTTAATGTGTTTAGATGTCGTAATGTTATTTTGTGTATTTGTGTGCGTCTGTGTTTTTATTATTTGTTTGTTTTATGTTTGTAATTTTATCAATATTGTTTCACAATAATGGTCGAAAAGACGGTCGAGATAAGCAGAGCCATCTTACTTGACCAGCTCAAAATGCTGCAGTGGAGACCGAACTCTGAGTTGTGCACCGTTAACAAATGATGAGAATCACCATCAGCCAATCAATTACGGCTGCGAAGCTACTGAATTAAGTGAGTAAACAACATGATCGAAACAGGGGTTACTTAATCCACCATCTGCAACCCACCTCGTAGCTTACACTCAGAGCCTCGGGGTGATTGCCTATGGTTTTGAAAGCTTGTGGCTTTATTTGAACAAAGTGGAGACTGTTTTTTTTTATTGGAGGGCCTTGAGACTTGCAGTTCAAGTAGCACTGCGACCTGAAGGTCTATTGTGCTTACCCTGATTGTTTTATTAGTCAGTCGTCGTCTGAGCCATTACTGGTTGTATTCTGTCATCCAAGTTGAGACTCTTAATAAAATTAATTAGCTCAATTGGAGTGACGTTTTGTGGTAATGGAAGTGTTAGTCTTCTATGACGAAGTTGGTTGTATCTGTGCCCAGAGAGTTCAGGACAGCTGCAGATGACGTGTTCCATCGTTTCCGCGTACGAGTAGCAGAATCTACAACTGTCGGAAACAACAAGGCCCATTTTGTTAAGATGGTGGTTTAAAGGACCATGTCCTATAACGCACCAAGTTAAAATTCTTAGAGACTCTCTGTTTAAGTCGATTGTTTTTAAGGGTGAAACAGGGAGGTTACCTAGAAACTTCTTAGAGTGTACTAGTCCCTCTCTGCTTCTCCATAATTTAGCATTTTGTTCCTGTTCCCATGTTTGAATTGTGCTTTTGAGCGAACTCTTGGCGATTCCGAAGCATGGTTCCGGTCCAACAAACTTTTTATCGGCCCCTTGTTTTGCTAAAGCGTCAGCGATAGCATTTCCTTGTATTCCTGTGTGGCTAGGTGCCCACACAAGTGTTACTTTATTATTGCAGGAGATTTTTAGTAGGTTTTGGTAGCATTCTCATACCAAATTTGAATCAAAGCGCGTAGATTTTAGAAGTAGAAGAGTGCTGCTTGGCTGTCAGAGATAATATATTTTTCAATATTGTAATAAACTTCGTCCAGAATGGGTTAATTTACTCATAAATAACCAATACATTCTGCATAATGTTTTCCACATTCATGAATTAAAAAAAGGAATTACCTAATACATTTTGCATAAATTAAATTTGAGTTCGCTAATACAAATGTTTACATTTATGCAAGTATGAATGAAAATAGGTGTGGCCTATTCAAGATGTACGGACTACGTAATATTGATTTCTAGTGGATTATAGAAGTTTCGATTTATTTATTTTTTTGGATATAAATAAGCGAACAAAATATCAGATAGTCAGTTTTAATTTTGCAATTAAAAGTGTTTTACAAATATTTGCAAGTATAAGGAATAATCGGGTTGTACTTGAGCCTGGGTACTATAATAGTGAAATAATTTGAACCTAGTGGAATAGTAAATACAGATTTTACGATTCCGACTCTCATTGATTCAAATTGTGGAGAGCGGTGAAATTTATCGTACACAAATTGGAGACCCTAGATTTTATTGTAATTAAAATCTGAAGCTGCTGTAATTTGTTGACGAATAAAGTTTGAGATTTTGTTAACCAAAGATCCGTCTTTTTACTGTCATATTTGCTAAATAATCTAAAAGAACCAACGGAGAGTCGTTACAATATTTTGGTATTTTCTTTCAGCACATAGCAAAGCGCAACTGCTAATTGCAAACATTTCGGCTTGAAATATGGTTGTTGTGGTGCCTAGGGCAACCGTTTGCTTTGTTCTAGGACCAAACACTCCTGCTCCCGTGCCCATATTGGTTCGAGAACCATCTGTGTACCAGATGCTGGCGTTATGTGGCAGTGACCGTATGTAGTTTTTAATACGATCTCTGGCCAATATCTTGACATCAAGTTGCCTGTCTAAATCTATTGTTTTTGGCATACAATCCAAAATATGGTATGTATGCATTTCAGCTTGTAATTTAGAAAGGATTTTAAAGTGTCCGGTTAGATTACCCGGCTTAAACCCTTCTGTAAGCTGCAGTCTATGAACGCTCAACACCGCTACAGATTTTACATGTAGGTGCAATGGAGAAAGCTTTAGAAGAATTTCCATTGCTGACGTTGGCGTGGTTTTGAAAGCACCTGTGGCACTAAGACACACAAGCCTTTGTATTTAAACACATTTTGAGCAGTTATTTGGCGCGTTTTAAGCCACCAAACTAAAGCTGCATATGTTAGAATTGGTTTAATAAGACTTTGGTGCAGCCAAAGTATCATTTTTGGGCTAAGACCCCATGTTTTCCCCAACAGGTTTCTGCATGTGAAAAAAACTTTGTTTGCCTTATCGGAGATATATTTCAGGTGTGAGTTCCAGGTTAGTTTGCTATCCAGAATCACACCCAAATATTTAACCTCTTTTGATGTTGGAGACTGTAGAGGCGCCCTTCCACGAATTGTTTATCTGTTAATTCAGTCATTTTAATTTATGTCACTTGATTTTAATAAAACTTGATATATAAGCCTTTCGTACGGTTTTCCACAGTTCCAAAAGATTTTGAACAAAATTTAACAAAAGGCGACAACTCATGAGTCACGAACACCTTTTTACTTCAAACTTCAATAATTTTAAATCATATAGTAATTAAATTTTGATGAAACTCAGTTGTTGTTGTCAAAATTTTGCCCCTTACTCTTATTTTAGCATTTCTCCGCGACGTTTTGCATGATAAGGAGTCTACACAAACAAAAAATATATGTCCGCCTGTCTTTCGGCCGAAGACGAAAACGAACCACTATTAGATCGATTTCAATGATTTTTCTTTTTAAATTCTTTAACTGAAGTCCGTGGTCTGAAAAACTTTCGAGTAAAATTGGAGAAAGGGAAGAGAATTTTGATGAAACTTTTTTTTTTTTTTTTTTTTTTTTTAAGGCGTTCATGCTCCATGTAGGAGCGTTGCCAGGCTAATCAGCTTTGAATATTCACGACGGTCGTTCGCAACAGCGACATAATTACCATGGCAGCCGATTTTTTTAAGGTCGTTTATTACGTCAGTCTCCCATTGTAGTCGTGGTCTTCCTCGCGGTCTACCACTACCTGGGGTACTAACGTACATTTTTCTAATCATTCCAGACTGTGAACCGGCTCGTAGAACATGCCCAAACCAAGCAATCCTATTAGAACGGATACAACCTATTATATCAGGACCCTCAAGAAGTCTCTGATCTCAAAGTTATACCGGGTTCTATACTCCCCATCGTCTGTCTTAAGTGGACCAAAAATGTAGCGTAGGATCTTACGCTCAAATACAGATAAATGCGATTCGTCATTTTGTGTAAGGGTCCACGTTTGTGACCCATACATCACAACCGGTCTAATCAATGTCTTGTATAACTTGAGCTTGGTGTTAGTTGATACATACAGTAATCCGAGGAGAGATTTAATTGAGTAGAAAGTTCGATTACCTGCAGCGATTCGAGCTTTAATATCTGCAAGTATGCTGTTGTTTGAGTCAAGCATTGATCCTAAATATTTAAAAGATTCAACTCCCTCAATTCGTTTATCGCTGCACATCAAATCTTTCTTCTCAGCCTCTCTTGAAACATTCATATGTTTGGTTTTATTGTAGTTAATTTGCAGACCAATTTTTCTAGCACCACTCTCAAGCGACTTGAAAGTCTCACTCATAACAGCTTCACTTCGGCCGAGGATGACAACATCATTCTCTACTCGCACACAGCATTGAGAGTTCTGTACTGTCATTTTGCATAGTGATACCAATTTACCAGGAATTCCCATTGACACTAGAGCAGACCATAGAGTCTCTCGTTCGAGAGAGTCGTAGGCCTGCCTGAAATCAATGAAAAGTTGGTGCACAGGTATGTTGAACTCTCGACACTTTTCCAAAATCATCCTTATCGAGAAAAGTGCATCGGTGGTACTTCGGCCCCGCCGGAAACCACACTGATATTCTCCAAACAGTTGTTCAGCAAAAGGATTGATTTTGGATAGCAAAATGTAGGAAAAGATCTTATATGCTGTGCAGAGGAGAGCGATTCCTCTGTAGTTTGCACATTGTAGGCGATTACCTTTTTTATGGATTGGTATCAGCATAGCTGTGTTCCAGTCCTGTGGCATGGTTTCAGTCCTCCAGATCATTTGAACAAGTTCAAACAATCTTGAGGATAGAGTTTCGCCACCATGTACAATCATTTCGGATGTTATATCGTTGATACCAGGTGCTTTATTGCATTTTAATTTTGACAGCGCCGCATCGAATTCCTCTTTGGTGGGTTCGTCTACATGTACCTTTGACGCACGAATAAGCTTTGCTTGTCGCCCGACTTGTTGCTGGTCACTTAAGTTGAGAAGATTCTCAAAATAAGCGGCCCAAGTATCTAAAATATTTTTAAGGTCTACTTGTAGCTCCCCATCTTCGTTTTGAATAGCAGTCGATCTAGTTTGAGGGCACTTCTTTAAGGTTTTAACCTGTTGAAAGAAGTTACGCGATTGATGTTCCTTATTGAAGCTTTCAATCTCCTCACACTGTCTCTTCCACCATTCTCTCTTCGTTCGTCTACATAGCTTTGTAACGGCTTGTCTTGCCAGTTTATAGTTCTCCTTCGTGGACCTGGTGTTGCGTCCTTGTAGACACTTCAGATAGCAATCTCTTTTGTATTGAATAGCGTCAAGGCATGTTTGATCCATCCATGGCTTCTGGGAGTGGTTCTGTGGTCGTCCAAGTATTCCCTCAGCAGCGCTTAAAACACCATATTTGAGCAAATACCATGACTTATCGACGTCTCCATTAATGGTTTCTGATATATCCAATGTTTCGGCAATATGAATTTGATATCTCTCTTCTGTTTCAGCATTCTTTAATGATGAGATGTTAAAACGTTTCCGTTGGTTGAATTTTGGAATGCCTGGATTTGGGAAGTGGAACCTTATCGTTGCACATACAAGGAAGTGATCACTTCCAATGTATGCACCTCTAAAGGATCGCACATCCCGAACGCTCGAAAAGAAACGTGCTGTTACTAGAACGTGATCAATTTGATTTCGAGTGTTTCCATTCGGTGAGACCCAAGTCTGTTTATGAATCGATCGATGCGGAAAGAACGTACTGGCAATTCTCAAATTATTTGATAATGCAAACTCAGTCATTCTCTCACCATTATCATTCGAATTCAAATGCAGGCTGTTGGGACCCACCACATTTCCATAAGAGATATCTCTTCCAACCTGTCCATTAAAGTCACCAAGAACCATAATGAAGTCGCGTGTCGGTGTTTGTTTCATAACCTCTTCCAGTGCTATTTAGAAATTATCGTCGACGGTCCTAGCTTCAGTAGGCGCATGCACGGCAATAAGAGAAATATTGTTATATGTACCACGTACACATAGGTAGCAGATCCTCTCACTGACCGGGATGAATTTCATCACGGCTTCTTGTATGCATGCACCGACAAGAAAGCCAGTACCAAATTCTCTTCGAAAAGGATGACCACTACAGTATAGAGAGTGACTATCCAAATCTTGATTTCCGATTATTGGCTGTCTAATTTCTTGTAGAGCAATAATATCCATCCTATACCTCTCAGCCTCTGTTTCTAGACTTGTAAGAGCATCAGGAGCGCTCAGGCTGCGCACGTTCCACGTTCCGATTCGGTAGTCTGGTCCTTTTTCACGTCCAGGTAAAATTATGTTTTTTTTGTCCGGGTCTGTTATTCTCTTTCTAATAACCAAATTTAACATATTAGTTTTTTTCCGGGGTTAGGGTGTTAACCTTAGGCCCAACCCAAATTGTCGTGAATGGGTCCGTTCTGCATATCAAGGTCACCTGAAACAACCTTTTTACACGTTTATATAGCGAGCCGCTTGATTCAAGACAGACGCCCGCTCCAAGCCGCCCCTAACATGGAGAACAGACGCTTGAGTCGCATTGGTTGTAAGGCGCCAATTCGCCGTAATGTAGCGTCATTGACTAAGAAGTTTTTACTCTGCTTGTCTCCAATACACCAACCTAATTCTGTCAGCATTACCCAAGCAGCACGCCGTGGACGTCGAATTTCGGATTTCGCTACCCAATTTTATTTGATGAAACTTATATACTTATAATTTGTATGTAATTTTCCGATGTGAGTTTTGAAATATTTTGGGCAAAATTGGACAAAGTGCACTAAGGGTAAAAATAACAGCTAAATGGGGAAATATCATATCCTGTGAGATTAATGTCCTTTTTTGTGAAAGTTGTAATTTAAAAAAAAAACCTTTTTGCTTGAGATGGAGAAGTTTTCTGCTAAGTTTTTTGAACTAATAGGAGCAGCTGTATTGGAAAATTTTAGATCATCTTGATGTCTTGGTGCCTTGAGATTGCAGTCTCTTGATATTTTATTCTTTGAAGTTAAACAGACGAACAACTTATACAGTGTAATAAAAATAACCGATAATTAATTTAAACGGTTATCGGTAATGAAAATACATCGTTTCGTCAGAATATTTTCAATTAGTTGCGTAACTATGCGACGAAAACGGAAGTTAATAATCAAAACTGTGCTAATAATTTTTTGGAGTGACCTCGCAAGTCGGCAATCAATTTTTGCAAATTACAACACATTTTAGTGGTTGAAAATAAAAATATAAAAGTGAATTTTGTTGTTACAAACTTACAACTGATCTCGAATTTTTACCAAAATCCTATCAAAAATTATTCGTTAGAAAACTCAAGTGGCGTCTGGGTGTGTGCAAAATATATCATAAATTAAATTTTTATGTTGAACAACAAACTCATACTTTTTTTTTATCATATCATCCGTTTTTAGTTTTTATAGTTTTTGTTAGTTATAGATAGAAAAGCTTTGTGATACATTTTTATAAAAATTTCTATTTTTTAACGGATTTCTTTCAAATTTTCGTTTATCTATGATCAAAATTTAGGAACAGGATAAAAAACAACTTTCAAAATTAGCTCCACATTAAATAAAAAAAAATAAAGTAATTTAGAGTTGTTACTTCATTTTCTACTTAACCTTATACAACATCCTATCAAAAATCAAACCTGGTTCAAAATCTATTTTTGAATATTTTTTGTACTAGGAATTTATTTTTATTGAATTGGCTTTAGTACAGAATCTCAAATAGGGAAATCAAATATTTGTTTGTCTTTTTTTTATTTGCTATATCGATTTTGACCTTAATTTAAGCATATTTTTGAAGAGTTGATGCTTGGAAAATTTGTTGGTTGGGATTATATTCAAATGTTCTGCTGAATAATTGATTAGATTATATAGGTTGAAAACTATTCTCAGATTGAATACAATGAATTTTTTATTATCTTTAGCATAGAGTTTAACTACGTTATAGAAAGTGTTTATTATCGGCAATAAAGGTAAAGGAAATGGTGTTATTGAAATAGCGGGTGTGGAATACTATAATGGCTTATTGATAATTTAATGATTTTTTGAAAATAAAAAATTAACAGGAAACCTTTTAATATAACGATTTGAAACAAGGTTTAAACAAACAAAATCACAACGCAAGACAATGCTAGACAAATTGAACTAACCGACAAAAATCTATATTATGTTTATCAACCAAAAATATGTTTTGCAAATTTAAATTTTATCGTAAATTTGAACTCAATCTTTGGTTTGTACAATAAAAAAAAATTGATTTCATTTAAGAAAGTATTCTGTATAAACTCAGAGTCTTTCAACAATATTTTTATTTTTTTTTAGAATTTTTGAGGGAGTGGAATGAGGAATGTTAATACAGCTACTGTTGCAATTTGAAAAAAAAACAAAGTCTAAAAAATATACATGTTTAGCTATTTACCAGTACTGTGTCAGTTTTTGTCTTGTTAAAATATAAGACTTCAAGTGTAAAACAATATTACCTCGTATGGAATATCACCATGTCTGTAACAATCCGACTTACTCCGTTAGAGGCTGACATTTTTGGAAGTTTGCGGTGAGCTTTGAATTCTTTTTATTAGTTTTGAGTCAGTTCATTCTCTTCTTATCAACTTAAGCGTGAAGTGTTCACCAAGCCAGCAATGATAAAACTGCCTCTAAGCGCATTCGGTTGGTCTAGGTCATCACAAGCGTATGCACGATCACAATGGGACTTAACTTGTTAAAAGTTTTGCAAATGCCGATCCCAATATATCACGATAGGAGAAAGATTCCCACAAGTCATTTTAATGTTTGTTTTTTCAAAAAATAAAGATAGGCTAACTTCACAACAAACTGTAGTGATGGTGTTTTTTCCGTTCTGACAGTAAAATTTTTGTGCTGATAGTTGAAAGTGTAATGCTATCATATTTTAGTGTTAACATCCATGCCTAAGGTCTTTAGGATTACAATGAGAAATATTTCATGTCCTTCAGATAATTTTTTTCAGAATATGACATTGTTCTCGGCCGCCGTAGAAGCTAACTAACAGTCAAGACAAGGTCGGGTCAATGATTTGTTGCATATCTACTATAAAACAATGTGATACTGCAGATTTAAAGAGCTTAAAGTTTTAAAATACCAGCAACATTTTGCATGTACCGAAGGTTTGATCTGTGAGATCGCAATAGAAGTTCTAGAGACTAGAAGTGACTCTCTAACATTATTTCTTGAATGTATATAATATTTATGCATTTTTTATTACTTTGAGCAGAACAGCCTTCAACAATCAATGCCTTAGAGTGAATGAATTTAATTGGTAGATACTAAAGCATGATTAGTTTTTATGTCCGCAATTGCGATATTCGACTCTTGATACAGATGATTCCTTATATGTTGACAGAATGTCACGACCAGAAAAATCAATTTGAGGCAAACTGGCGCACCAGTCTCACCCGTTATGTCAGACCAGCCGCTATGTGATAATGACCCATTATGTGATAATGATATCTTATCTACCATAATTGCTAAGCTGCTCATGCTTGGATATCATACATTTTCAAGTAATAATATCTGAATTATTGTGTTTTAGCATCTCAAAGACCTTTTCTGTAATCTTAGGCTTGATATGGTTCCAATCTGGAGCTTTCGTCCAGCTAAATTTATCTTCCACAGTAATGACTTCTATAATTCTCTCGAATTTGGCTAATGGCTAATTCCTCGACAATGACATGAATAAGACTCAAGAGAGTTGATAAGAATCAACAATTTGTCCAACATCTACTACTTTTTAGCTGTATTTTTTCTGTATGTCTTTTAGATACAAAACTCACGGAAGACCTTCAGCTCTAATTAATGTAAATTTGACAGACCAGACTAAAGGATATCCACTTTGATAGCTTACAGTGATTATAAACTCTGACGGTTTTCCTCTTAGCGTTATAAATTACTTTAAATAGTTTTGAAAGATTGACTTCACCAGAACCTGTGACCTTGTGATCGGTTTCTCTAGTTCTAATAATCACATTCTCGAAGTGTATTTGTCATTTTACATTTCCACGACTAACTTATCTTTGGTAGCATCACAAATCGCATTTGGATCTGAACTTACACACCCTGCGGTTCCCCAATAAAATTACACAGAATTACACAGAAGAAAAAACTTTTGATCTTCACCAAATCCATTTGTAATAAACGTCGTGCGCTCCTGATAATGGAACCATAATCCGGAACATCCGAGGAGTCGCGTGCCTTGAGGTTAATGTTCCAACTAGTCTCAGTCAGTATGTTCAAATATGTCTCCTCAGCCCATCAAACAGCACGTTCAGCAGCTGCTGAAAAGCACGCAAAAAAGTCAAGTGAAAACCGAATCAAATGAACAAAATAACAGGGCTTCTGATGACACAAAGGAACCATTACCATCTGCCACCATTACCATTACTACCACTGCATCAATTATAATTATTACATTAAAATAAAGTTTATTTCACCCAATTATTTTTAATTGATCCTAACCTCCATACTTCTGCAACATTACTCAACAATAGTGACTAAAATCTAAATTTATGACATATAAAAAAACCGGCTAGTTAAAATATTATTGGGAAACTGTGTTTTTTGGAATTAAAATTAACCAAATTTTTGTCACCCCAATTGAAAACTTTTTCAAGGTCCTCGTTTACATATATGGCAGCGTCTCTTCAGGTGGGATTAATTCGTTCGTAAATTTTAATCTTTGGAAATAGAGGAACGAATGGCTTGTGCAGTGTACTATAATCTGCAAAACCATTTATTGGTGGTTTTCAACAGTTCTTTCATATAAATTAACGACCGCATACAATTGGTAAAGTATCAATTCGCCGCATATGCCAAAAATCGTTTAGGAGCCAATTACTTCGTAACACATTTGCCAACTGTACGAGCTTACACCAAAACTAAAGTCAACGGATGAAATTTTTTTTGTTTTTTTCTCATGTAACGTAACTCATGTAACGTAACTCGTAACTAATTGCGTAAAACTCTCCTCCCACACAAAAATAACGTAACAAAAGATAAAACTACTTTAAGTATTTTAAAAATAAATGTTTTATATAAATAAAAAAAATTCATTATAATTTTGTCTTTCGTAACAAAGATATAGATTTGTCCTCCGTAACAATTTCAACCTTCGTAAAATCAATTTTCTCTTCATCAATCTATATTCAGCGTCTTCATATCCTGCCTGCTGGGAAATGACAGTCATTAATTTACGCTGTTTTCGGGCTGCAACACACGCTGGCATATTTTGTTTTTATACATATCGTTGATGTGTTGTGGATGCTTTTGACATTATCATTTAGCATCACTTGAGAAGCAAAGTACATTTCACAATTAAAGCATATTCCATCTTTCATGACATAAATTGAACGGAAGGACAGTAATATTCGTACGTTTTTTTTTTATTTAACTGTTACTCTATATATATATATATATATATATATATATATATATATATATATATATATATATATATATATATATATATATATATATATATATATATATATATATATATATATATATATATATATATATATATATATATATATATATATATATATATATATATATATATATATATATATATATATATATATATATATATATAAATATATATATATATATATATATATATATATATATATATATATATATATATATATATATATATATATATATATATATATATATATATAGATTTCCCAAGTAATGAGAATTAACAATCTTAGAGATTTTTTAATTCTACTCGGCTTTTTCTCGGAGTTATTTGGCATCAAAAATCGATTTATTTCAATTTTTCAATTTCAGTGGCTACTTTCATTATAAAAAAGAGGCATTTACGTAAATAAAAAAAATATCGGTATCATTTTATTCTATTGAAAATTAAACGAAGAATTCAAAAATGGGCTAATAAAATTTTTACCCCCTCCCAAAAGCGTTAAAAAATAGTTTTTAAACTTTAAACAATA
This sequence comes from Diogma glabrata, assembly GCA_963693315.1. Lineage (NCBI taxonomy): Eukaryota > Metazoa > Arthropoda > Insecta > Diptera > Cylindrotomidae > Diogma > Diogma glabrata. Next base: position 70,609,764 of record OY856186.1, on the reverse strand, counting down.
TTTTCTCAAAATATGCCCCCTCTGATCTTCATTAAAAAAAAATCACAGTTTCTTAAGACATTCAATTCCATGTTTTTTAATTTATAGAATGTGACTACATAAACAGCCTTCATAGGGGCTTAAAGAGTGAAACAATTCTGATTTTTTAATACTGAAAATTAAACAAAATTTTCTATCAAGTCGTCTTTTTTATAAAACCGACAAAAACTTTAAATTTTTAGAATAAAAAAATCGGGATTGGTTCACTCTTTAAGCTCCTATGAAGGCAGTTTTTGTAGTCACATTCTATAAATTAAAAAACATGGAGTTGAATGTCTTAAGAAACTGTGATTTTTTTTTAATGAAGATCAGAGGGGGCATATTTTGAGAAAATATTGTTCAAAGTTTAAAAACTATTTTTTAACGCTTTTGGGGAGGGGGTAAAAATTTTATTGGCCCATTTTTGAATTCTTCGTTTAATTTTCAATAGAATAAAATGATACCGATGTTTTTTATTTACGTAAATGCCTCTTTTTTATAATGGAAGTAGCCACTGAAATTGAAAAATTGAAAAAAAATCGATTTTTGATGCCAAATAACTCCGAGAAAAAGCCGAGGAGAATTAAAAATTCTCTAAGATTGTTAATTCTCATTACTTGGGAAATCTTAAAACGAAAAAAAAAAATTTCACTTGGACTTGCCCATATATATATATATATATTTCAACTTATTAAGCCATTTATGGAGCAATCGTAATTAAGTACTCCAGAAGATGGCCAAAGCTGAAATATACCAGAATAACACTTTAATTATTAAAAGACTTCGTGCTCTTTATTTTTCTTCATAAAAATTATTAAATAAGTTATTCGTGTAAACTAACAAGAGATGACATTAAACTAATTGAAAGGTTACGCCAAGTGTCAACAGCAAACCGAGCTAGTTACACTTCTTAGTACTTAAACGCTACTAAGTTTTCTAGAGTCAAAACACAAACTGTTTTTCACGCTGTTTTGCGAACGAATACATGGGGTGAAGTCCAAGAACTTGAAGATTCCTCAATATTTATATATATATTTACTGTTTATTTTTAATTTTATTAATAATAATAATATAATCTTCCTTATAGTAACAATTGGAATTTTATTTTTTAGTTTATAGAATATCGATTTCGACTTACGTCATCCTCAGTTCTTAAATTATTATTACAATTTTTGCTTAAACTATTACTTATATATACTATTTCAACTGCTATTCTTATTATTATGTCATATATTTTAGATACAGTGTAATAAAGGAGTATCTTTCCTGGGTTTTAACTTATCTTCCATCTATTTATCAAAAGCGTAGCGGATTGCTTAAGGCATTCTTTGATGAAAACTTAATGAAGGCATGTATTTTGCGTTGCAATGCTCTTTGAACAGTAATATTGATGTACTTTAAAAGAGTAAAGGGATAATTTTTGTTAAAATTTTCCAAAACTATCAGAGGTTTGACCTCCGTTAGGTATATTTAATGAGAAAAAATAGTATCTCATTCAAAATAAATAAAAGTATGTCCCCTATCCCGGTTTCACCCAAAATCGATGGAAATGTTTTTTTGATTATTTTTCGGAAATTTTCTATTGAAAATTCTTACTTTTACCGAGTATCAACCCGACCATCGTCTCTACCAAATAACAATACATTCTAATTTTTGATAATACATCAATGTTAATTAATGTGTAGTTGAACGTGTGGTACAACCAGAGATGGAAAGAATGGCAGGAAATATGTTGCAATGAGGATTTGAGCTTTATATTACCCAGCAGCATACTTACGCCTTAGGTAAATAGTAAAATCGGAAAAATAGTATCAAAGGAAAATAGCTTTGAATAGTATCATCGGAACATATGTCATTGAAGATTAATGTTGTCATTTTATTGTAATATCAATAATATGCATTGTTAATATAAGATTTAATAAATCAATTGCAAAAATTTGGATATTGTAATTTCGCTGTTTTGAAATTGTACAAGATTAACTAATGAATTATATTTATTTTATTTTTGTTTTTCGTTGACAATATGTACGCTTTTTTATTATTTAACTTTTATTTAGAAAAAGCACAAATTCTCTTTAACTTTTGTAATTTAATAGAAAATGCACAATTTATATGCGATGCAAACACATAAATGTTATATTATTGTAACATTTTAGTTATAATATTAAAATTTTATCAATACTTAACATGCACATTTTGTCTGACTAATTTTTATAAAATCGCGCCCGCATTTATATTATATTGAAGTAGTATTTGTAGTTTTAAGAAAAATGAAATTTTAAATTTTATTTTGTCTGATATTTTATTAGGTCGAAGCAGGAGTCGAGGAAGACAAAGACTAAACTTAAATCGGGGGAGAGGGGTGTAAATAGAAATAAAATGGAAACAAAAGTAAGTTTTTTAGTTAACTTAAAAAATAATACATTTGTGACTTTTTCTTTTTTTTTAAATAGGAACCATCGCATTTTCATTCACAAATGACAATGTCTGAAATTGAACCAACACCAACCAGTTCTAGAGGTTGTCGATTAAACCATTCTATACTTTATAACGTAATATTAAATTTAAAAGTAAGTAAATTTCTTTTAAGATAGATTAAAATTTTGAGATAATGAAAAGATTTAATTATATTCAGAAAAGTCAGTTTGCAATTTCCAATTACATGACCGAAACTAAATTTCCACATATTTCTACAATCCGGCTCGAAGGACCAAAAATGTTGTTTTTATTTGTGAATTGTAATGGTTTACGCCAATTTTTCTTTTAAAAAACAATATCTATTTCGTTTGCAACATTACAGTTAGTTGCATATGCCATTCACTTCAATTTTTATAACTTTGTTCGCTTTAAAACCCTTTTCATAAATGATTGACATCAGTTTATTAATATTATTATACAAAAACCAACTCTCAAAACACACTAGTGTTTAATTCAATTAAAACGTGAGCTTTGTTATTTTTTTTTTTGTAATAATTTTTATGAATAATTAAATAAAATTAAAAGTAACAGAAATATATCCTTTTCATCTTTTATAATGTAATGTTGAGCTTATGAATTCATAACCACAAAATAATTTTAGGTACGAATTTGGAGAATATATAATAACTTTTTTATTAAAAATTTGATGACAAGGAGACAAGCTATTTTTTTGGTGGACTTTTGAATTTTATAACATTTTTTTTTCATAATATATTCATAAGCAGAAATTTAAACAGAAACTTCATTTTGATGAAGTGTTGATGTTGAAATAATTTTTCAAGATAATCGTAACAAAGTGAAAATTATCAACGTAACAAGGTGAGATAGAGTAGAATAATTACTTGAGAAACGAACGAATTTATAGGATTTTAAAGGCTTCTCTTAAAAGTAGTGTCAAAAGCTTTTGCTACTTTAGGCAAATTAGTTTGGTTTGTTTACTAATTCATCAATTCAATCAATCCAAGTGGTCTGTTCTTTTTAATCATTTGTATCTCGGATGACTTAGAATGTTCCTAACTAGTTACCTTGTATAAGCTAGAGCTTCAGCTTATACTATTATTTTCAACTGTATTCTTTCGTTGTTTCTTCCACGGTTTTATACCCACACTCAAGTCATCATGTATATTGGAGTTTTGTTGTATTTGTGTTCAGAACGACATTGATGCAAACTCGTAGAAGATTAAAACTATAATTTCTTTGACATTTTCCAGAATTTGAATAAAAATTGAGAGATTGATTAACATGCCATTCTTGGTTTCAACTCATAAACGTGATGCGACACAATTTATTCTTTATGCACCTTTTTTTCTTTTCAGAACTCAACTGTAATATTTCTTCTTTCAGATCTTTATAAATTAATAAATATGTGACACCTTTTTGTTCCATTCAAAATATGAACTTTAAAAAATAAATATTAATTTTATCGTTTTTTCATTCAACTTGTTGCGTTCTTTTATTCACCCTTAGCTTACAACATACTGTAGAAAATGAAAAAAAAAATTAATTACTTTTATTTCGTGTTAATTAAATTGTTGAAACCTTTTATTGTTGAAATAAATACGATAAATTTATTTTCTTTAACCAAACGAGAGTATTATGTGTTTACTGCAATTAACAGATGTAATCGCTAGAGGAAATAATAGATTATTAAGATATGTTGAATGGTATTGAAATTTAAGAGTTAGAGGAAAACATCATTCTTAATTATTTGAGAATTAAAAATTAATCTAAATGACTGTCTCTTATTTGTGTCTTAAAATGTTGGTTAAGTGTTGGTAAACTAGTGGTTGTTTTATATATAGGGCGGGCATTTCACGCCAACTAAGTGTGAAAAAAATTTTGTTCCTCAAAATTTGGGAATAGGTAGTACTTTATGAGAAATCAATTAGCAAATTTTTTCATATTTTTATACTCACACCATCGCCGTCAATGGCGCTCACAAAATTCAATTTTTTGCCTGGATCACAAACTTGTGAATTTTGTAGGAAAATGGGTGCGACTGAAAAAAAACGAAAATATATCAATTTATTAGAATTTTTTCTGGGGATTACGTAAAAAATATTTTCTGTGAGAAAAAAACGGTAAAATAATAATATATTCTAAAATTGCTGGGATCGTTGATAACCAATCTAATGTCAGTTTTTTTAAACAAAATGACGGACCAAATATGGCGGCCATCTTTTCAAAAATTACCCAATTTTGAAATTTAAAAACTATTATCGTATTTTACTTAAAATTCTAAGACGAAAATGTTTATGATAATTTTCTATTAAGATCTACCGTTATCGAGATAAAAATTCTTAAAGTTTGAATATTGATAATATACGTATTTACTATTTAACGTTTAATTTATTCGTTTTTAGCTGGGTTTAAAATTTGATTCTAAGAACTAATCGACATCTTTTAGGTTCTTAAAGTCGGTTAGGACGAATCTGATGTCAGGTTTTCAAAGATCAAAATGGCGGCTCTAATATAACTGTCAACTTTTCGAATATCGCTAAATTTTGAAATTCAAAAATTACCGTCAGTTAAACCACATGATATTAGGGTTTTTCTTTATTTATTTCTTAATCTAGTAATCTTATTATTTCTATAAATTTAGAATTCATGAACAAATTAGAATTATGCAATTCACATACATTAATACACTTTATAGTTCTCGTTGAGTTGGAATTGGAGTATGCTTTGGCTCTTATGCAACCGTTATTTAAAGTAACTAAACAACAAATAAAAACTAATTGACATTTGTATGAGTGCAACAAGTCAATCAGCAAATTTTCAAACATTTTCCTATACAATACTTTAAACATTTCGTGTGAGCTCATACATTTTGTATGCAAAATTTGTTGTATGCTCATGCAATTGGTAGATTTGTTGCCTCACTTCAGCTGTAATACATCTTTCTATGTCTAAATACACCTTTCGATGCATTGAATAAAATACGTCGATACATCGTACAGTATCGACTGTAACCGATGTGTCGGATTGATTCCATACATCGAATAACAAATATTGATGTTTTCGATGCATCAATGTACATCGAGAAACTCTAACATACACAAAAACCTGTTTGACGAAGTCTACCGATTTATAACGAATTTCATGTCGCTTGAATTTTTTTCGTAAATTTTCGTATTTCACATTTTTCTTTGTGTTTTTCATCTTAATTGTTTCTTCGTTTGTAAAACAACAGATTTTGAATAATTAGTAGTTCTACTTTAAACTTTCAATAAAGAAGAACTATCTTCTTTTTATAAATTTCATATTAATATTAATAATTTAAATATTTCATAAATGTCTACTAGACTGTCTACCATCGTTTAGTAGGTGTATAAATCCTTTTAACCTCCTAATTCATGTTAAACGTGATAGTCTACGGAAGACATCTGATGCGGCAATAAAAATGTTTCCGAATTTGCAAAACAATAATTATTTGTGTTCAAGCTGCAGAAAACGAATTGCAAATATAAGCAAGACTACGTGTAATGAGGTCGTTGAACTTGAATCTGTTGATAAATATATTTTAAATTATTGTAAATTTTACACTACATAAACATTTTTGTTTTTATGTTAAATCCAGGGCTGTGGAGTCGGTGCTAATTAAGCGACTCCCACTCCAAGTTTTTAAATTTTAAATCCGACTCCTACTGCTACCCTGACCCCGACTCCGACTCCGACTCCGATTTATATATATAATAGAAAATATTCAAATTTCATTTCGAAACAATAAAGTCTACAAAACGTATTAAAGCACCTTCGACTACGATATAAAATATCCGAAATGATTGTACAGGGTGGTGAAACTCTATCTTCAAAATTGTTTTAACTAGTTTAAATGATCTGTATAGGACTGAAACTATGCTACAGGACTAGAATTCAGCTACGCTGATACCAATCAATTGCTCTACTCTCTTACATATTATATATGATTTTTTATAAACTTTTCTAGTAGACTAGCCAACTTTTCAAATTTATAAAACGGGGCATGATTGATATCACCAATTGTGATGGTTTGGTTGCAGTCAAAAGAAATAATTTTAAATGCCGTCGAACTGCATAATTGGCTCAGTAACACAGATCGTTTGCCGAACATTAACATAAAGTATTGTGACTCAAAGACGTGCGAAATACATGAAAAAAATTTAGAAAAGAGATTCGACTCCAGCCATAGAATTCAAAATTTATAGCAAAAGCATTATTTAATTACTTTAAGTAACGGTTGCATAAGAGCAAAAGCATGCTCAAAATCCAACTCAACGAGAACTATTGTGAATTAATGCATGAGAATTGCATATTTCTTATTTGTTCATGAATTTTAAATTTATAGAAATAATAAGATTACTAGATTAAGAAATAAATAAAGAAAACCATATGATATTAGAACTGACAGTAATTTTTGAATTTCAAAATTTAGCGATATTCGGAATGTTGACCGTTATATTAGAGCCGCCATTTTGATTTTTGAAAGCCTGACATCAGATTCGTCATAACTGACTTTAAGAACCTAAAAGAGGTCGATTAGTTCTTAGAATCAAATTTTAAACCCAGCTAAAAACGAATAAATTAAACGTTAAATAGTAAATACGTATATTATCAATATTCAAATTTTATGAATTTTTATCTCGATAACGGTAGATCTTAAAAAAAAATTATCGTAAACATTTTCGTCTTAGAATTTCGTCATAGTCAACATTTTCGTCTTAGAAGTCAAATACGATAGTATTTTTTAAATTTCAAAATTGGGTAATTTTTGAAAAGGTGGCAGACATATTTGATCCGCCATTTTGTTTTTAAAAAAAACTGACATTAGATTGGTTATCAACGAGCCCAGCAATTTTAGAATATATTATTATTTTACCGTTTTTTTTCTCACAGAATGAGAAAATACGCTGAAACGAGGGCTTTTCACCTTTAGCTTTATTCTGGGGCCAGTTCCTGGTCGATGCCCATCACAAAATAATAATTAATCGAAAGGAGATAAAAGAAAGAAGAAATTAAATAAAAATTGAAAAAAATCGTGATATATTTCTCGAAATCTCGATTTAAAACTTTTAACCCTCAAAATAAGGGTGAAAACTACCCCCAACAATTTTAAAAATATTTTTTACGTAGTCTCCAGAAAAAATTCTAATAGATTGATATATTTTCGTTTTTTTTCAGTCGCACCCATTTTCCTACAAAATTCACAAGTTTGTGGTCGAGGCGAAAACTAGAATTTTGCGAGCGCTACTGACGGCGATGGTGTGAAAAAATCAAAAGATATGAAAAGTCAAAAAATATGAAAAAATTTGCTAATTATTTTCTCATAAAGTACTACCTATTCCTAAATTTTGAGGAACAAATTTTTTTATTGCTCACATAGTTGGCGTTAAATGCCCCATATATACAGGGTGAACCATTTAACTTGGCACAACCCAATATCTTCCAAACAACGCAATTTTGAAAATTTTGAAATTTTTTTTTTTGGATTGGCTTCATAATGTTATTACTTATTTTTTATTAAGATGAAAATTCCAGATCTTCTAATGGACCACCACTTTTTCCTAAATTGAGACCTATTTTTGTGCCAAGTTAAATGGTTCACCCTGCATATTACCTGGATCGCGAAAAAGTTTTAAAAATCTAAATAAATTTAAATTTGGTGCATTGCAAGTCTTCATAACTAGACAAGGCCACTGGAGGTTAAGTCCTATAATGTATTGGGCTAACTCTTTTAGTATTCCTTTATTTGTTTTTGTTTTGAATTCTAAAATTCTATTATTATAATAGAAAATATAATCAAAATTTCAGGAAAAGGTTATGATAAGAAACTATAATACATACAATGAACGATTCCGTTTTGTAATAAATAATGGTTATTCAGACATTTTAGATTTTTTGTTTTAGTTCACAATAACCATAACTTTATTATGACAATATATGCACAACCCGCCATAGGGAATTTTTCATACTGATTATTAATTTATTATAATAAATTTGCCAAGATTTATGAGAAATTAAGTTTCAAAACAGGTAAAACAAAAAGAATAATTTTTGACCATTAATTCGATTTATAATTTTTATTTTAAATCATAATTCATACAATGAGTAGTAAGGAATTTTTGTTTAATAAATGCGTTTAACGTGTGACATTAAATTACATTAAAGAAAGCTTTTGAAATAGGTTATAAAGGTATCCAAAATTTAATTAAAAAAGGTGTCGTGACTAAAGGGTTTATGTACTGTATAATTGGAAGAACATTGATGTGCAATTGTTTTTAGATTTGGTGATAAACCACTTTTAATATGCAATAGTGTCCACATGGCATCCAATCTAGATCTATTTTCTTGACCATGTGAAGTGGGTATAGAATAAAAGAAGCGAAAAGTTAACAGATATATAATACAACCACATTTTCAAATTCATTGAACACATATTTTTGACCAATTGGATCTAGTTCACCGTTTTGACACAGGGAAGTGCCCGTTGCAAACAATATGATATACCACGTTATGTTCGACCGGATATTAAATTGTAGTTCGGCTCTGTAGTTAGGAAAGGCTTCTTTATTAGCAGGTCATAGTATTTTTCATCGTATAATGCATGAGAATAGGTATGTTTACACTTTTGGCATGAATTTACAGCTATGGATTTGAATAAGTCAGCCGTTTTCAAAAAAAAATCAGTCACTCATTCAATCAATTACCAATTATCGACGATCGTATTAATTTTTACTAGGTGCACGGAAAGGTCTCGTGTCTAAAAAATGTATCATGCTTCAAATTGACATAAACAAACATACGGTTGGAGTAATTGTTCTCGATCAACCACAGAACTTGAAATATCCAATACGTATGAAGAGTAACTATTCAAATATTACATGTGGTTTATACTAACACATTTTTAACAAAATATGCACAACATTTTAATATAATAACTGCACTAAAGTACAAGTGTGATATAATTTATTAATCAACTGTTTTAATAATTTGGGTCACTAATCTTTTCAGAATATTTTTTTCTCTTTCTAACCTTCGCAGAAAAACTACATCACAATCCCCTTCTTTGGATGTTTCAGTGCGTTTTCTTTTTTTATCTAAATTGTTTTCTTTTGAACTTTTAATATCTTTTAGATCCGAAATAAACTTTTCCGAGAACATCTCACCAACGTAGTGTATCAGTGAGTGCTGATTTTCGAATTTGGTTACAATGCATATGGCGTACTACATTAACTATTAAATATATATATTTACTTATGCGCCTCAACACTCTTCCCGAAATCCATTTGAGATATTCCCAGAAATGATTTCCATACATAATATTTCCCCTTTGGTTATACAAATTATCGTTTTCTAGCTTTTCCTTTTCATTTCCTTTTTCATAAATGGGTTGTGTTTTAACTTAAATCAAAAGATAATTTGCTGACTGTCACAATATTTTGGTTTCTGCAAAATTTACTTCAGCTACTTTAGGATTGAAGGAACTTATTAACGTCCGAGTAGTTTATTTTAAATATTATATCAGATGTTTACATTAACGTAACAGTTTATGGAGTATTGTTGAAAGGCATGAGAAGTTCATTTAATTTTTGTTCGGTACCACTATTGTTATATTTATATTTATTTAGTGGAGTCATATTAGATAAAAAAAGACCCAAACCTCGGAATAATTTCGCGATTCATTTTTTTATGAAACCTTTTGCATCTGCTTCTACATAGAGGTAATAAAAATGCGACCCTTTAAAAATGGGTGGTAATTGTTTGTGTGCCCAAAAACCACAAATTTCACACCTAAACCACCACTGACCATTTACTTTTAAAATGAAATATTTCGCATATTAATCGAAGGAATGTTATGAAAATGGGTGTCCAGGGGGTTTAAAGTGTGCTGAACACGAATCAGGTTTCAGAAATTCAAAATGACCTAATCAAATGGCTGATGGAAATCGAAAATATTACAAAAAAAAGTCCAAGCGGCATGTATATCCGCTAGTAAATAGGTAGACAGCTTTGTGTACAAATAGAATTGGATGTGTCAGATTAGTTTAAATAAAAAATTTAAGGAGAATAGTCCAAGTCCAGAATAATCCAAAAAATTTATCAAACCAAACTAAATACATTAACGGAAACTACTTTATCAATGCGATTTCGGAACAGTTTTATTTAATTTGGTTAAAACTACTTTTAATAACATATTAAATCCACCAAAGAGCAAATAAACGTTCTCACAACGTCACACCTACAACACCACCACACATAATTTATAATCTAAAATTGTCAAACAACTTTTACACCTCAAATAATTCAAATATCTACAATTTAGGAAGACTTTTGTAAATGTGTAATCAATATGCATATAAGAAAATATTCCTTAATTTAAAACAATAATGACTCAGCTTTGTTTTAATTTTTTTTTTAAATTTTTACGAAAAAACTAAAAACTGAAAAAAAAAAAAAAATTTAATATTTTTTCTATGGGATATTTTTATATTTTTATGGATGTTGTTGTTGTAATTGAATGACATGCATTAGGTTTAATGCTAATTACATTGAGACCTCTTGGGTTAGAAAACTGAAAATCTCTGAGGCTATAGTTGAAAAGTTTATCAAAAAGTTAATATGAGTTTAAATAACATAAGCTCAAAAATGAGGAAGGCATGGCCGTTTGCATTTGTTTGCGTTCTAACAGTCCTGGTGTCTCAACCTCTAGACTTGAACTACTTTTTTTTAAATTTTGGAAAGATTTATGTTCTAGTTAATGTATGAGTTAATATTCAAAAGTGAGATTGGCCATTTTCAGCCAAATCAAGGACAAGAAAGCTTATTAAATTTTTAAAACAGCTGATTTTTCAGGAACCTGGATAGCCAAGGTTGTCATTTGGAAATAAATGATAGAAATATGTTCAAATATTCAATATTGATAAATTTTATTAAAATAATATGATTCAAACGGAAGTTATAACGCCTTAGATTTTTCGACTTTTTTGGCTCTAGCCACTTAACCTGTACCCGGATATGGCCAGTTGAACTTGTCCAAAATATTTTTTGCCGCAACGTATACAGAAAAAAATTTCGTTGTAGCTCAAGAAATGCGATCGTGAGAGTGCCGGCAAATTCCGTTATAGCTCATATCGTTATCTACCTATCTATATATATATATATATATATATATATATATATATATATATATATATATATATATATATATATATATATATATATATATATATATATATATATATATATATATATATATATATATATATATATATATATATATATATATATATATATATATATATATATATATATATATATATATATATATGTATATATATATATATATATATATATATATATATATATATATATATATATATATATATATATATATATATATATATATATATACATATATATATATATATATATATATATATATATATATATATATATATATATATATATATATATATATATATATATATATATATATATATATATATATCGTTATCATATCGTTATATATATATATATATATATATATATATATATATATATATATATATATATATATCTGTAGGTGGGAGGTAAACTACACCAAGTCACATTTTTAAAATTTTACAGGAAAGCCAAAAAACTGTTTGAAAATCACAAACCCTGCTATATCGCTATTAACTGCTTCCCTTAAACCGAAAATTTTTTTTACTTTGCAATTTTTTTTAATTTCCATGATATCCTTAATTAAATTATGTCATATTATGTAACGGTTATTTGTTAAAAAGGACTTGGTGTGCTTTACCTCACAATGATGGATCTTAGTATTCCCAAGTTCCTTGAAACATACAGCACCAAGTCCAAGACAATTGTACATAAAAGCTGTTTCCAAAAATAATGTTAAAGGATTTTTTATAAACTTTACTTCAAAATATATTATTAACAATGTAAGTTTAACGTTAAAAAACGTTTAAAATTGTTTACATTTTTTAAGAAGCTAAAAGATGTTAAAAGCTAAGAACACATTGACTAAGTGGACTTAGTGTTATTTACCTCTAAATACATTGTTGTCGTCTACAACACTATTTAGTCATAACATTTGGACTTGGTGTCAAAATTTGTTCAATTGACGTTCTTTACCTCTAAGGGCTTTGGTCTTGGTGTCATTTACAATTGTTCTATCTCGAAAACTACACTAGTTAGGACCCAGTGCTATTAACCTCTCGGTAGAGAACAAAATCCTGATTCTAACAGTATAAAAAAACGTATTTTGAAAAAAATGGACTTGGTGTAGTTTACCTCCCACCTACAGATATATTATATATATATAT